>UELV01096193.1:0-12578 GCA_900490015.1 Megastigmus stigmatizans | reverse complement strand
TATGCCGGTATCACAGGGATCTACCATTCGCCGACTAGCTTCTAAAATCCGCGGCCGTTATAGTACAAAGAATAAATGTAATAATTAATTGTACATTTATTCTTACGTAAGCAAACTACGTTACATTAAAGCATTTGCACTAGCATAATTCTTGCAGAAATAGAAAAACCTTTTGTTTTTATTACTTGAGCTCCTTATATCTAGGTATTACGTTTTCATAAAAATGAAAGAGAGTAAAATACAAAATAGACAAAAGAAACATGATATTCTACCACTTAACTGCAATAAGGAGCTCGAAAAGGCCGAAAAAAATTATCATTACTTTGTGTCGGATCGGCGCACCAAAACTTTTGTTCTAAAAACTTCGCGACCGCAAAGTATATTAAAAAACATTATAAAATTTTTTTTCCAGAACTGAACCTCTTTCCAAAATCGGAAAAAATCCATATGAAAATTTTAATGATTTTGCATTTTTACAGTTTTGAGTTTGGGTTTATATAAAAATAATTTTCTTATTTTAGATGTGAAAATCTACGTCCATGAGATTTTTTCAAATTCCAAAGCAATGATAGCACTGAGAAAACGAATAAAATAAAAAAATCGTGTTTTATGCTGTATCTCATATGTAAATGGACCTTAATAGCTGAAAAATTTTTTGGAAAAGGTTTTCTTTAGTACCTTTCGAATGGCATAATTAAAGTATACTGTTTAGGTGAGAGCCTCATTCGACTATAGCCTTTAAGAATTTACGCCATAAAATTATATGATATAGGTTCAATTTTTTAGACCGAAAAAAAATACTTTCAGTCTCAGCAGAACTTAAGTCTCAATAAACATGACCAAAGTTTTTAAATATGGAGTAAACTGTTCGTGGATGGATTTATAATTTGGGTGATGATCTTCGCGAACCAATAAAAACACTTTTAATCAAAAGGCCGACGTTTCGGACGTTTATTTGAATATACATCCCTCTTTAGGGTTGTGGGACACAAGTCCAAAAAGAACAGCTTTTTTAATTATTATCTTACAAAGATCAAATTTTATAAATTTTTTCTTAGCACCAATTCACCCTAAAAGTATTAATAATATTTAAATACTGTTATGTATATGTCGCATATATAACTATCGAAGCTGCCACTAAGAAAAAATAATAAAAAACATTAAAATTTAATATTAACTGTTATAAAAAAATTTTTACGTATTCGTTTTAAAATGTTATACAGAATTACAATTATGTAGGCTCACTTTGTCTATCCTATTTTTCACACGTAAATCCAGCGAGATTATCGATGCATCTCTCGTACTGGACTGATCTATACTCTCCGTATGAGATCGAAATATATTTGATATCGGCGACACTCAGGATAAATCAGAAAGATGGTAGAGAGAGGGAAAAGCCAACGGCTTGCGCTAGTTGAAACGAGTAAAGAAAATTAAGTTCAGAAGTATGTTTGTGCTCGGTCAAGCTAACCGTACAGCGACTACGGTAAAATAAATATTGTTATTAACAATTGAACATTTTGTTATAACAATATCGATATTTTTTATAAAATGTTCTGTCTGTATATGATGCTTACAGTGGAAGTGTCGTAGTTGAATATATAACTAGTTATAAAATTATTTTAAAAAAAAATTATTCGCATTCAAGACACACAATTTTTAAAAAAGCGATGCAAGGACATTGTAAAATTATTTAAGGAATTTTCAAAAAAGTGATCACAAAATAATTTTTTTTTAAAATAATTTTATAACTAGTTATGTATTCAATTACGACACTGCCAGTATAAGCATCATATAAAGAAAGAACTTTTTATAAAAAATATTGAATTTGTTATAACAAAATGTTAAATTGTTAATAACAATATAAATTTTACCATAGTCGCTGTACTGTTAGGTTGACCCCGCATAAATATACTTCTAAACTTCATTTTCTTTACTCGTTTCTAATAGCGCCAGCCATTGTCTTTTCTCTCTCTTTACAACCTTTCTGATTTACCCCCACTGTCGCCGATATCAAATATATTTAGACCTCATACGGAGATTATGGATCAGTACAGTACGAGAGATGCATCGATAATCTTGCTGGATTTACGTGTGAAAAATAGAATAGACAAAGTGAGCCTACATAATTATAATTCTGTGTATCATTTTAAAACGAATATGTAAAAATTTTTTATAACAGTTAATATTAAATTTTAGTATTTTTTATTATTTTTTCTTAGTGGCAACTTCGATAGTCATCTATGCGACATGTACATAACAGTATATAAATATTATTAATACTTTTAAGGTGAATTGGTGCAAAGAAAAAATTTATAAAATTTTATCTTTGTAAGATAATAATTAAAAAGCTGTTCTTTTAACACTTGTATCCCACAGCCCTGAAGAGGGACGTATATTCAAATAAATGTCCAAAACGTCGGCCTTTGAATTAAAAGTGTTTTAATTGGTTCAAGAGGATCATCAACCAAATTATGACCAAAGCTTATTTATTAAAATACTAATTCAATATTAAAATGAAAATAATTTACCTGAGGATTAGGTTTTAAAAATTCAGCTAAAGTGGGAATAAGATGATTACTTATTGAAGCTAGCCTCTGCAAATCTGTATCTACTTCTGTTAAATATGCTAATGTTTCGGCAGCCGCTATTCTTTCTCTTATAGGTCGATCTTTGTGGCATAGTCTAATTAGACAGGGAAGAGCTCTATAAATAACTCTTGAATCAGTAGCTGTTAATGCATGTGCTCGATGCATGTACGCTACACAACGTGCAGCTTCAAGTTGAATTAATGAGTTTTTGTCCCTTCCCATTAATTGACCCAAAACAAGAGGAACAGATTTTCCATTTTGATCTTCAGAAGTGATAGTCATTGCAATCAATGATGCGACTTCTTCGTTTTGATAACACATATTAGCGAGACAAGCTAATGCTGGCAATTGAACATCAGCAAGTGTACTTTCTAATTGTGCAGCTAACGAATTGATTGCTCCTCCTTTCAATAAAATCCTTTGCTCTTCACACGTCTAAAAAATATATTTTTCTTCAACAATATTAAGTTTTATAAGGCTTATACAAAAAATTAATTAAAAATTAAATGAACTATTGATTGATAAATAATTTTGATAATCCTGTTTTTAATAATAATCTTACGGAACACGGAAGTCAAAGCACATCGCTTTCAATAAAATTTGTTGTTGCAAGCGATGCCGGTTTTCTGCCTCGTGCAGAGAGGCTTCCGAAAACTCGGAAAATCGCGACCGCTATTCCGGGAAGAGGAATAAACTGCCGTATGCGCGAGGAAAAATAATTGCAATGCATATAAATTTAATCTAAATTTATTGCATTAGCAATATTAAAACTAACTTACAATACTTTGGGACGTTAAAGGGACAAGCCACTATTAAATTAAAAAAAAATCTATTTTTTTTATTGGCTAATTTGGTAACAAATGGTATGTAGAATTATACCCCACAACCCGCTTGTGATATTTCGTATTATTTAAAAAGTTACAGGCGAAATAGTAAAACAGTTTTATTCACTAAATTACTCTAAATTACGGATTTATTACTTTTTCAAAATTAACTTTTCAAATCGATATAAAAATAGTTTTACTATTGAAAAATAAGTATATTATATTGGTTACTGCGTTTACATCTATCTAAAATCTCAGAACTATATCCATATATAGATATAGTAACCAGTGTCCCCCAATTCCAAACGTATATGTAATGCTTTTGGAATAATGTACCTATTCCTTGTAACTGACTCTTTTTATTAAATAGTACTAAGCGCATATAGTAATACTAAGTAATAAATAATAGTATTATGAAATATTACTATATATGCGCGTACATCTGCGCGTATCCGGGACCCGGGCATTCGTATCCTTGTGAACGCCGCCGATCACAATGTAAACCCTGCTTGTTCCTTCGGCCTTTAACAACACTAGCGCTACTAGCTTTCCGAAACATTTCACAATGTAGAAACGACCATACGGATTATCTGGGTCAGTATGTCAGTATTGTTAGTAAACAGTATATAGCTATATCGGCTCCGTACATAGCTTTGCTGATACTACTAGTACTTATTTTATGCATTTTTAAAATATATTTTTTAATTAAATTCAGTTTCCGCGAGTGCAGTGGATTAAAAAAATTTAATTTTAATAAATTAGTGTAGGCTAGGGTGTTAAAAAATTTTTTTGTATTATTTTTTATAAAATTTAGGTTAGGTTAAAAAAATTAAATGTTTAGATAATAAAAGTTACAAAGAAATAAGTAGCATTGCCACCAAAGAATCAACCCGGTAAGAGAGGAAGAACAAATACCAGCAGGGATAACAAGCGGTCATTTGGAAGATCAAAGAAAAGAGAAAAAAGATTCTTTGGCAACTTTCTAGTACATTGGAGTCTCGAAGGGCAAGAAGAAATGAAAGGCATCAGTTAGAAGACTCTTATAGAGCAGGCGCGTATTAAATTATGTATGTACATAAACTATTTATTTAATTTTTATGTAAAAAATTTTACAAATATATGCAATAAAATTGTTTTATTTTAATTTTTAATAAATATTGTTAGTAAAGCTGAAATTTTGTGCAAAAATCTTTTTTAATTATTAAAACGTTTTATGCGTAAAGTTTGTTCTTCTTTCACACTAAAACATCAGTTATTGCTTTGAGTTTATACAGAAAACTTTTAAAATTATAAATCTTTTTATGCGTTGTAACGGGGCAGGATTTAGGAAAATCGAGGTAAAAATACGCGGACGCGGGGCTAGAACCCACGACCTCAGGATCCAAAGGCGCGCTCCTTAACACTGAACCAACACCGTACTGGCCTCAACTCAGCTACAGATCCTACCGACTACTTCATGCCGGTATCACAGGGATCTACCATTCAACGGCTAGCTTCTCAAATCCGCGGCCGTTATAGCGTAAAGTTTTTCTTCTTTCACACTAAATCATCAGTTATTGCTTTGAGTTTATACAGAAAACTTTTAAAATTATAAATCTTTTTATGCGTAAAGTTTTTTCTTCTTTCACACTAAATCATCAGTTTAATGCTTTGACTTTATACAGAAAACTTTTTTAATTATTAAAACTTTTTATGCGTAAAGTTTTTTCTCAATAATCTTTTTAATAATTTTTTCAATAATTTCTTATAATTCTTACTGGTTACTAATTTTTTGAAAAATTTAATGTATATATTATTGTTAAATTTTGAGTTTAGTTTTATTCTAATAATAATTAATGTTTTAGGTTATCAGCATAATTTATATGCACTTTTGAACAAGATGCACACTTTGGTTACCCGAACAGAAAGATGAGTATTGTTCATTTGGACATTTGTCTTAAATAATATTATTTTATTTCTCATATTATTAATTGCTTTTGTGATTTTTAGGTACGGTTCTGACAGTAACTGATCATTCTGCCACACGTAAGGACTAAACATGATGTGGATGTTATATCAAAACTTTTAGAGATAAGTAACTTGGTCAGATAAGTATTTTCAATATTTACACATTTGTCATAAATAATGTTATTTTATTTACCATATTTTTAATTGCTTTTATGATTTTTAGGTAAGGATCAGGCAGTAGATGATCAATCTGACTCACGCTAAGACCAAACATGGTGTGGATGTTACATCAAAACTATTAGAGATGGTCAGGACATGGCCAGATAAGTACTTTTAACATTTTATATCCTTTATTATTAACAAAATTTTTGATTGATTTTACTCCTAATGTGTTTTTTCATGATTTTAGGATATTGGCCGTAGGGTATTTCAGTGATTTTTCATTCGAATCACTTGAAATTTTGTGGAGTTCATGGAAATGTGGTTTACATTAAAATAAGTGTATTAGAATATGTAAAAAGGTAAGAAAAAATTTTTTTTTTCAATTATATTATGTAAAATAATGTTCAAAAATAATCAAAAAACATGTAAATATATCAAGAAAAATAAAAACGAACTGCGACACTGCACAGTCTGCGCCGGGACACAAATCTCTTGAAGGCGACCAGGAAGGTGTGCGACACTATCTCGATGTGCACGGCTCTTGTCACCATGCACACAAATATGGCCACGTAGTCCTTGTAGGCCTTTTGTCCGTGATCTTTAGACGTGCGCATCATGAATGGGCCTGCATAGTCCAGTCCAGAGGTAGTGAAGGGTCGAGCTGGAGTCACTCTGACCGCAGGCAGCGGAGCCATTTGCTGCACTTGAGGTGGTCCTCTGAAGCAAGTGCACTTGATGCACTGGTGTATCAGCTTTTTGATGAGGTTGCGCGAACGTACCAGCCAGTAAGTGCGCAGCAGGTGCCTCGATACAAGCTGCGGTTCGACGTGAAGGGTGCGCAAGTGAGCGTCTCGGATCAGCAGCTCGGCTAGGCGACTGTTGCTGGGCACGATGATGGGGTGCTTCTCTGCATCGGAGATCAGGGCATTCTGAAGTCGCCCTCCAACACGAAGCAAGTCGTTCATGTCGAGATAAGGTAGAAGTTGTCGCAGTGGACTTACTCGCGAAAGCAGATGATGGTTGCGTAGACGAGCAATATCGTTCTTGTAGAACTCATCCTGCACGGCAAGGATTAGGGCTCGCTCGGCACGTAGAAGTTCGTCTGCGCTTAGTGGACTGGCTTGAAGAATAGTACATTACGCAACTAGTGAGAAAAATAGGTGATTCCTATGCTCATGAGTGGCGTATATTATTTTTCCTGATGAGGTGAGAGAAATTCGATATTAAGAAGAAAAAAAAGTCTGGTGTTATTTTATGCATAAATGTTATTTTTATTAAGAAAGTTTTCTGCAAAATTTTGAATACAATATAAGTAATACATGAATAAACAAATCAATAAATACATAAGTGAAATAATTTTTCAAAGAAACATAATTGCGAAATTCATATTACGTAATTTTTCATTAAATAGTAATTAAAGTGACTAATTAGGAAATTTAACTAAAAGAACTTGTTGAATTTATTTATGTATTTTTGTTTTGAATCATGTTAATCGTCACGTTATTACAATTAAAGAATTGTAAATTTGGTTTTTCAGATTCATAAGATAATTTAATTGGCGTAGAAATATATACATTTTTGTTTAGTATTTATGCCGATCGTTTAGGATGCTTTGAAACAAGCTGTGAATTTGTTTGAAATTTTTCAGAATTTTTTTCGAACTCTTCAGTATTTGTTTCGAACAGTCCAGTATTTGTATGAAACAGGTTAGGCGGTTTTGCTACCGAAATTGATGTTGACGGACTAGCAATTGCGTCATGAGTACGTTTTAAATTTCTTGTTCGGGTTTCATTTGTCGTCGCAGAAGTTGATGTTTGTGGATTATTGTTTACATTTGATGTGGATCGATTAAGCCCAATATTACCAGTGATTTGTCTAGCTATTTTTGTTTTATTATTTACCGAATCCGCTATATAACCTTCTGCAACGTTATTTGACTTCCACCCCCCATGGCGCTTGAGAGTGGTAATATCAGCCCCATTATCGACCAGAAGCGTGGCGGAAGTACGGCGAAAACTGTGGCCAGTGTATAGATGCTCATCTGGTAATTTTAAAAAGGTAGCAATCTTCTTTGGAAAGGTACTTATGGTGTTAATGCCTATTGGTTGAGAAAGTAAGTATCCGTTTCGATATTGTAAAAAAAGCGCTTTGACTTCATGTTTGGTGTTCTTAATTGCATGTACTTTTTGCAAACGTGGTAAAACTCTCCAGTGATAGTAAGCGATCGTTCTATATACGTTTTAGTTTTTGGAATATTTATCAAAAAAAAAAGTGGAATGATCCTCTATAGTGTCCATTGTTAGTGCAGTCAATTCCGCATATCTACACGCCCCAGTGACGACGACGATCAAGCAAACCTGAAATTTAAACATTATACGTAATCACGAAGAAGGGGGAGGAGCGGGTCCAGGGGCGCAACCCCTGGTGGGGGTGCAGGGGGTGAAGCCCCCGCCGGGGGGTTCGGGGGGCGGAGCCCCCGCCAATAAAAAAGTAATTTAAAAAATCTTAAAATAATTATTATTTTATATTTTCATTGTTGTATTAATATTATAAATTTATAAAAAAGTTGTTTTATTTATTAAAAAAATGTGATATGCGATTAAACTTATTAATTATTTTAAAAAGTGGCATCATAAAAATATTTTTTAATGGTTATTTAAATATCTTAAATTTTTTGGGTACATGTACAGTTTTAGCTATCGATTAATTAATTTTACTAACAATGATTAAATATTTTTGTAATTCAAAGAAAATAATGCAAAATAGGTAAAAAGAATTTTTTTATTGACTATAACATGTTTTTAAAAATATAAAAAGCTTATACAATTTAAAACTAATAAAAAGCTTACCTTTGTTGCAAGAAACATTTCGTCCGGAGCTTCCTTGCAAAATTTCGCCACATTATCTGCCATTAAAACTTTTGTTTTTTTGCCTTATGGCCTTTGTGATTATTTTTCAAAAATGTTAACAATTTTTTGTACGTAGATATATCAATATTATCATAAGTCTGGATTGTGGTTTTCAGCATTGAATATCGGGCCCACAAAGTCGATGATGATATAGTTTTTGATAATTCATTAAAATAAATTAACAAAATATTTTCAGAAAAAGAATAGTTTTTTTTGTTTTTCGCCAGTTTTTAAAAGAATTATAAGCACTAGTGTATTTTTGTTTAGATTTACTTGGCAACAAATTAAAAGCAATTTTGTTGGCTTCTTCTAATAGTTCCGATGATATAGATTTATCAGAATCACTATCCAATTTATTTTCTGGCTGCATGAATATTACACTAAAATTAAAAAAAAAATTTAATTAAGGAGTATTAATCAATGCAAAATGAATAATAGACTGCTCTTTGAAATTATATGTGACACTGAACCATCCGGTTTGAGCACGGCGTGGTGAGGCGTGTAGTAAGTGGCAGGGGCGAGCAACTCGCAGGCTGATACCTTTTCTGCGTGGTTAAGTTCCTGCATCTCCGTGAGGAAGTAAACATAAGGCTGCTTTAGAGCAGGCTTGTACTGCATGTGACGTTCCAATTATAGAAAACGAGCTTGAGCTGTTCGCAGCCATTCTCCCAGCTCTAGTATGGCCTTATAGCGAAATAGAGTGAAGCCTTGCGGTTTCAAGTGAACGTGCCCTATTCTCCAGGAAATCCACCACCTGTTGATACGAGGGGAAGCCATCAGTTCCCTCGAGAGATTTCTCCCAGTATTCCCTGGTAGAAGGGTCCAGGCGAGAGGAGAGTATCTCCACGAACCAGTCACCCCACTGGTCCACTGATCTGCCAATGAAACCAAGTGCTCGGACTCCTTCCTCCACCTCATCTAGAAGGCGAGTTATATCGCTGGCTGATTTCTGTGATGCAGGGGAGAGATTCAACATCTTAGACATCCTAGCTGACTGCCTCACTCGACTGTTGTCGTAACGCTTCGTTAAGTTGGCCCATGCCACTGTGAAGTTTGCCGTAGTCACCTCGAGATTAGCCAAACGTTTGGCAGTTGGACCTCCCAGGCAAGACAGCAGATATTGAAGCTTGAGAACTGGCGATATAGATGCCACATCCTTCATCATGGAGCAGAAGCGTTCCTTAAAGTATCCCATTCAAGCTGCTTTCCACAGAAGTGGGGTAGCACGAGATTGGGGAGTCGAGAGAGTGCTGAAGAACCAGCATCAGAGGACCTGGGTTCAGCAAAGGCCGGTCGAGAGTGCAGTACTTGTATCCTTCGCTCCAGTTCAGTCTTGGTGATGACTTAGGACTCCTCGTACTTACTGAAAAGATCAGCAGTAAAATTCGGTGCTTCCTCCAGTCCTTCTGCAGTAGGGTTCATGTCCGAATGCCTATTGGAGACCTTCTGCCAGTTGGAATCCAGAAGCGTGAGCCTCTGCTGGAGCACCTCCGTTGTTCGCAGCTCAGCTGCAATCTTGTCGGTGTTACCGAGGAAGTTGATGATGAGCTGACCCTCCGACAACTGCTTCAACAGTCGCTTGTCCGTCATCCTGGATTTCCTAAGCAAGCAAATAACAGAAGCAACCCCAGCAGCTAATGGAAAAACTCTGGTAGCGAGGTTTTGTAAGGTGATAGCAGCAGTCCAATGCTGATCTATGAAACCCTCTATTTCTACTAAACTAGTAATTCTACTGAAGGCGATTACAAGATACAAGCAAGCTAAGGCACAAAGTTTGTGCTACAGGAGAGGAGCTAGTGGATGACCTCTAGCAGCGAGGTTTTGCTGTGTAGCGGCAGAAGAAGCACTTATACTCTAAGAACTAAATGCTAAATACTAGAAGGCTAAAGATTATTAAAAACTACTAAAGCTATGGAACTATTCAAGCTATAAAAGTCTTGAAAGCTAAGGCTCAGAGCAGTCCAGTATACTTAGCCAAACTCCTGCAGCGTGGTTGGAAGTGAGGTTAGGTTTGCGGCCTCGAGGTCAGCGTGAGTGTAGCGGAGAGTTAGGCGAGACCAACTAGTATGCGGAGGATACTTAGCTGTACACCTTGACGCTATCCCGTGAAGAAGCCACAGCACTAGGACACGCAGAGAGAACATCGCCGTGCCGCTGAAAATCCTCGTTGAAGCTGGAAACTCGTCGACCACGCGGCGAGTTGAACGGCGTGCTCCATGATGCCTCTTGCGGAGCCCCGCATACTTGAGCGCTGCTTTGCAGATGCGTCAGCAAGCGCGCTTCGATAAAACAACGAGCGCCGCTTGCGTGCCACGGGCTTGTAACCACGACCTTGAACTTCGCCTTGATTTGGCTATGGAATTTTCCACCCGATATATAATAAGGCGTATAAATGTCAGGGAAAATTACACCCACTGCACTGCCCACCCGGAATGTCACCTTTTTTATTCTTTCAAGGTACCGAATGTCCTTAAAAAAACGTGTCCGATTCGGGTTGCACTGCACTTTTCCACTTTTACCACTTGGTTTTCAAGAGTTCAAAAACTCACCTTCCTCGCGCACAATCCGGCTCGAAGGACCAAATGTTGCGAGCAATGCCGGTTTTCTGCCTCGTGCAGAGAGGAAAACTCAGAAAATCGCGTCCGCTATTCCGGGCAGAGGAATAAACTGCCGCGTGCGCGAGGATAGGGTGGTGTAGTCGGGGAAAAATAATTGCAATGCATATAAATTTAATCTAAATTTATTGCATTAGCAATATTAAAACTAACTTACAATACTTTGGATCGTTAATTGAAAAAAGGTAGACCGCGTGGCTAGAGCGGAAGAGAGCCAGCCGGGGGCATGAGAATCCTTTTCCTCACGCCGAAAGGTTCGCGAGCCAATAAGCAAAGGAGTCTTTGACGAGACTGGTGATGCGTCAGTCAAGCGCGACCTTTGACCCACGAGGCGCTTTTTTTGAATGAGCGGCCGCGACATTTATTGTAGGTTTCATATAATTTAATTTGTAAATATAATTTATTTATATATTTCCTACAATGTTATAAGCAGTATAAATTTATTATCAAATATAATTCACTGGATAGAGGAGACAAGATTAAGCGACTTTTTTATTGACTATTTAATTAAATATGTAATTAATAAGCTATTAGCTATAGAAATTGCCCATACAAATCAAGCAGCTCGCACACCAAAATGCATAATGAACAATAACGTCTAGTGTAGTATATAGAATTTATTATTACATTATTATTATGCTACAAGAACATTATTACATTATGCTATAAGAAGTGGCAGAGACGAGCGCGGGGTAATCTTAGCACACGTGTAGCGTATTTTATTTTTTAAACCTTAAGTCGCAAAATCGACTTTCGTGCCCGAATTATGCCCTAGGCCGCAACGTAAAATAGGGAAGTAGGAAAGCTGATTTCGCATCCTAGGGTTTAAGAAATGTTAAGCACCTAGGACTTTGCGCGAAGTAGGTGAATCACACTCCGACGGTAATTGTGCCAAATCACACGAGTAACATACTTATTACGCTCTAGACAGGCGACTTTGCGCCCCCTAATTTATTTCCTACCCTAGGGCGTGAATAGAGCGATATTCGATTTCGCACCCCGAGGTTTAAAAAATAATTTTCGAATAGAAAGTTTACTTCTACTTCCCGAAATCGACACAGAGATCTATGCGATACAAGACACAGGAGTCGACTGATTACACAGGCCCACAAAAAAAAAGTTTCCTGCGCGGTAGACCAGACTACGTGAATTTAATGTTTTTGGGGTCGCTGAATCCGAATCCGTGGTCCATTTGACCCGGTCACGTCAGGGTCAAGGTCAGGCCAAGGTCAAATTCAGAAAATAAATCGCAAACAAAGTAAACTAGTATATCTATATGTTTTTGGGGTCGCTGAATCCGAATCCGTGGTCCATTTGACCCGGTCACGTCAGGGTCAAGGTCAGGCCAAGGTCAAATTCAGAAAATAAATCGCAAACAAAGTAAACTAGTATATCTATATGTATTTGGGGTCGCTGAATCCGAATCCGTGGTCCATTTGACCCGGTCACGTCAGGGTCAAGGTCAGGCCAAGGTCAAATTCAGAAAATAAATCGCAATCAAAGCAAACTAGTATATCTATATGTATTTGG
>UELV01096189.1:0-21637 GCA_900490015.1 Megastigmus stigmatizans | reverse complement strand
GTGTATGTGTGTGTGTGCGTGTGTGTGCGTGTATATGCGTATTGTGTATGTGTGTAAGACAAGTACACTTGCATACATTCAATGTATTCAACTATATGACCCATTTCTTACGATGTACATTATATGTATATGTATATGTATAAGGGTATATGTATACCCTTCGAAGGCTTAGCGCGAACTGATAAAAACGGTTGCTGTTGCTTCACCCTTCAGAGTTTTTACTTGTTTCCATGTATATATGCTTGTGCGCCTACTGCGAGTTACATGTAATGGTATTTGGATTATTCCTTATTTTTGCCACATATGGAATTCTTTGCAGTTTAATTGCAAATTAGGAAAGGACTGGCACAAACTTAGAGATTATATGGTTTAATGAAGCAAAAAAAAAGTATGTGTTGGTCTATTGGTCGCTCATTTCTCTAAATTTAAAAAATACTAGTCTTATTTTTGATTTTAGAAATAAAAAATGTAGACATAATCTTAGGACTAATATTGAGGCTCTTATGAAATACAAAGTAGAATTTCAGTAAAATGAGCCTAAGTATTGTACATGAACATTTTGCAATATTTTTCTACTTTTTCTATGCATGCAATTATGTAAATTGTAAATTGTGTATAACTTTGTGAGGCCTGATTTGTCGTGAGTGTAATCGTATATTATATTCTTCCTAAGCGGTTAATTTAAACAGACACTACCTCAAACTTTAGAGTCAGTAGTATTGTGGCTATTATTTTTCTAATATGACATAGCAGGGCATTTTGCAACTGTAACTGGTTTCGCAAACTTGCAAAGAAATAGTGTAGCTTGAAAATTTTCCTTTCCTACTACATCAACATATTTTATTATGATTTTTTAGAATCCCCATTAAATTATGGAAGAAAATATGCACTTCAGAAAATATGCACTGAAATATTCTCTGCATATACTAAGTAAAATTTAGGAAGGATGTATGTTATCAAGAAAAACTATTACGTCTGGTGCTTTTATACTATACTTTAATACTAAGAGGTGAATGGTCATACAGCTGGTAGCATGTTATCTATTGTGGATTGTTGCAGCAAATCTTAGCTAGTTCGAAAAATTATTGTAAAATAATATTGTTATAATTTAGATACGAATAAATACCATGATTGTACGGAATAGGTGATATAAATGTTATTCACGTAATCCTTACAATGAACGAAATCGACAATAATTATTTAAATTCAAAGCTAATATTTGAAAAATCTTTAGATAATCGCACAATAAGCGAAAAATCACAGGACGATTTAATAGAATGGAATATAACTTATAAGACTTACTCCCAGCTGGAACTTAAAAGTGAAGTCACGGGTGTTCAATTTGCTTGAACATGCGAAGAAAGAATCTGCTTGACTCCTATAATCATAGTCTTGCTCAACCGTCCGACGTCTCGATTAGGATAAGCATAATGATGATACCGAGTTTGGCCATCGCACTCGCTTTTTAAAGCATATTAGTAGGATGTTTATCAATTACACACTTACAAGGGATTTACTGCGATTCTTTTACTGAATATTCCATTATTTGTTTAATTTACTGGTGAATTTTTTCAAATGGTCATTATCCTATATATTTTTACATTTCTAGAATATTATTATCAAATAAATCTTTATTTTACAAAAGAATTTATGACAGCCGACTTTCAAACACGGATAGTCAGCTCTATTCAAATCATATATAAGTAAACAATATTTTTATAATTATTTAATTAATATGTATTTTTGGATTTTTAGATGATTTGAATAACCTTGGCGCACTAAACGGTCACTTAGGGAGTTAACAGCATGCACAACTAGGATTACAACATTGCGACGCTCCAAAAATAATTAAAATATGTAAAATAATTTATGTATGTATATGTGAAATTATTAATGTATATATCAATGTTAAAGGACGTTTTTGCGGACTTCACACAGTTTTTGTACTGCATGTGTCCCTGGTATAGCAGAAATTGAGTTTCTAATGAAATAATCCTCTCTAATATTACTTCCACTCCTAATGACATTTACGATGTGAAAAATATAATAAAAAATGTAAAAAAAAAAAATAAATAAATTTTGATTTAATTATTTTATAATTTTACAGAACGCTATTTTACTCTGTTTAAGTGAAAATAAGTCCAAATTTAACGTGGCAGCCAGTGGCACCGCCCGATTACTGAAATTCCAATAAATAATTACAAATAATTAATACTGGCATAGTAACTTTGTTGCTTTTAATTTATTGAATCAATGCATAAAAATATTTTTTTCTTACTACTTTTTTTGCGTTTTTCTAATTATTTTAAATTTCCCTCTCTGAGAGAGCCGCTTTTGGCTACGCTGATGTATATGTAGCGTTACCTTATACCTATTAAAGTATTCTCCAATCTCCAGTTCTCCTGACGCAACACAACACGCGCGCGAGTCCGCGAGTTTTCCTATTAGCCCTGCATTTATTCATGATCGATCGCCCACATCACACATGTGTCGGTTGTGCGGTGAACATATTTTAATATTTATTGCAACTATTTATTAATTTATTAGCAAAGATGAAAGTCTCGTCAAACGCGAATAATCCCAATGCTCTAAAACTGATTGTGGCTGCGGAAATCAACGGAAAGGAACTCGCGATTGACCTCAAAAGTGAACCAAAACGTGAGTCACTTAACCTAATCGTGGCTTAATAGTTTTCTGCTATTTTTTATTCTTCAACGTCTTAAATTCTATTAATTTATTATTTATACCTAATTATGATCCTGCTGAGGAACACGTGTATGAATTAAAATTTATTACTGAAACAAAAGAGATTAATTCTCTGTTTTAAGATTTTTTGTACTCATTTTCAAGTATACTTTTTTTTAACACAAGTTATGGTAGAGTGTGAACATAAATAATATCCTTTTTTCAGAGAGTTCATTAAATCGATTGCCTAGTTTAAAATTAGAATCTACGGGAGATGAATTGTTCAGTATCAGTGCAGCTGTTTTGTACATTGCTCCAGTCAGTGAAGAAAACATCATTACAGCTAACAAATGGCTTGAGTGGGATGCTACCCAATTACAGGTAAATATAATTTACTTAACTATCATATTTTTAACAACTTTTTATTCAAGGTCTGTTTTTAATTGATTAAAATGAAGTATAGAATATTTTAAAATTCTAATGCATCTATTTATCATTGTAAATTATAAAGAAATTCCAATAAGTATGAATTTGTTTACAGCCTGCAATAGTTTCATATGGTGGATCTGGAAAATTAGATGTATCGCACAAGCCTCGAATATGGTCTCTTTTAAAGGAACTAAACACAGCATTAAAAGATAAACAGTACTTAATTACGGTAAAGTATTTCATTAAAAAGTTGTTGATATATATTTTAATGTATATTTGTTTAATATATTTTTATATATATATTTTTAGGATAAGAATGGAATTACAGCAGTTGATACATCTATCTGGGTCACATTATGGTCTACGGTAGTGATGACTGAAATCGGCGAAGTGATTTCTAAAGAATTTGTCAATGTTGATAAATGGTTGAAGCACGTACAAAGTTTACCTATCATTAAAAAATCATTGGAAAAAATTAAATTAGAAAGAGGTGTCCAAGCTATTATTTCT
Organism: Megastigmus stigmatizans; assembly: GCA_900490015.1. NCBI lineage: Eukaryota > Metazoa > Arthropoda > Insecta > Hymenoptera > Megastigmidae > Megastigmus > Megastigmus stigmatizans. The sequence continues at coordinate 18,013 of UELV01096189.1, read as the reverse complement.
ATTAATGCAGTATCTTGGTTTCCTCTTAATACTTATACTGGAGCTGGAAAATCTCAAAGTTCAGCTGCTGGGGATAATGTAAGTACTACGTCATTATAATTTTTTGTATTTTGAAGCTATTAAGAACAATAATTTATACCATATTCTTTGATGCAAATATACAATTTCCCTTATGATTTTTGTACTCATCCTTTTGTTTTAAATGAAATTTAGGCAAGTCCTACAGAAGAAAAAGAAGTTAAAGCAATTACGGAAGAAGAAATAGAATCTGTAAAAAATAGTTGGACTTCTGTAGCCTATGCTTCTGTTAAAGAACCTCCTTATCCTGTGTATGTAAAAATTGATTTTATTCACTTCTTTATTCATTAATGATAATTTAATCAAAACTGTTGATACTTTTTAGGTTGCCTAAAAAAGGAGAAAGAAATGTTCTGGTAACTTCTGCTCTTCCATATGTAAATAATGTTCCTCATTTGGGAAATATAATTGGTTGTGTTCTTTCTGCGGATATTTTCGCAAGGTTTGTTCTTTGTAGATTCTGATATTACAAGAAATAAACCTGTTTGTAAAAATATTTTCTGTATTTGTTTAGGTATTGTCGACAAAGAAATTATAATACACTTTATATAAGGTTGGTAAATTATAAAGTTTATCACAATATTTAGTTTATCATAAATTACCTAATAAATTTTATTTTGTAGTGGAACTGATGAATATGGTACTGCAACCGAGGCTAAAGCTTTAGAAGAGAAAATGACTCCTCAACAAATCTGCGATAAATTTTTTGACTTACACAATGATATTTATAGGTGGTTTAGTATTGGTTTTGATTATTTTGGTCGTACTACAACACCGGAACAAACTGAGTATGTTAATTTTCTTGTTTATTCCTAGAAAAAATTATAATTACATATATTCAATTGATTACTTGCAGATTATACATTGAATTTAGTCTTACGTTATTTGCATAAATATAGAATTAATTATTTCCTGATTGAATGATTATCAAATTTTTATGCAGGATTGTTCAGGCAATGTTTCTAAGAATAAAAGATCAAGGCTACATTCAAACCAACTCAGTTGATCAACTGCTTTGTGAGAATTGTGATAGGTTTCTAGCAGACAGATTTGTTGAAGGAACATGCCCTAGGTGTAAATATGAAGATGCACGAGGTGATCAATGTGATGGCTGCGGACATCTTGTTAATGCTACTGAATTAATTAATCCACGATGTAAAGTATGCAGTACAAAACCAGTAATCAAAGTTTCAACTCAATTCTTTTTGGATTTACCTAAGGTAATCATTAACTTTATTTATAGACTTAAAGAAATTTTCATAATTACTACTTCGTTTTTTTTCTATTAAAGTTGTAAATAAATAAATATGTAATAAATTTTTGTCTGTATTTTCGAAATAATTACATGCTTCTGTGTAGATTCAAGAAAATCTAAAACAATGGGCATCAAAAGAAGAAGGTGGCTGGTCACCAGTAGCACGAGCCGTTTCTAAGCCATGGTTGAGAGATGGTTTAAAACCTCGCTGTATCACAAGAGATTTGAAATGGGGTATCCCTGTACCATTAAAAGGCTATCAAGATAAAGTATTTTATGTTTGGTTTGATGCTCCTCTTGGTTACATCAGTATTACAAAGAAGTATAGTAAGGAATATGAGAAATGGTGGAAACCAAATGATGTTGATATAAGTCTGTATCAGTTTATGGCTAAAGACAATGTTCCCTTCCATGCTATTATGTTCCCAGCAACTCTTTTAGCAGCTGATCAAGGGCATATACTTGTTAGACATATTATGGCAACAGGTAAATATTTCTTCAAATATTACCTCAAATGTTTTAAATATTTATAGAATCCAAGTATAATAAATTGGTGTTGATTTGAAATTTTATTCAATAATATTCATATTAATAGATCTATATATTCATTTTTAGAATATCTGAACTATGAAGATACAAAGTTTTCAAAGTCAAGAGGAATAGGTGTATTTGGTACAGATGCAAGAGAAACTGGCATACCTGCAGATGTCTGGCGTTTTTATCTAGCCTATATTAGGCCTGAAAGTATGGATTCTAATTTTAATTGGGTTGATTTAGCTACAAAAAATAATAGCGAATTGTTAAATAACCTTGGAAACTTTGTAAATAGGTTTGTAATTTGCTGTAAAAATTCATGAATTTAAAATCTTTTAGCTAAATTTACAATTATTTTAGAGCTCTTATGTTTGTCGAGAAAAACTTTGACTCCAAAGTTCCAGTAATGGAACTTTCAGAGGCTGATTTGCACGTTCTTGCACAGGTGCAACGTGAATTAACACTTTACATTACATTCTTGGAACAGGCACGATTACGAGATGGATTAAAACACGTACTAGCTATATCAAAGCATGGTAATCAGTACATGCAAATGCAGCAACCATGGGTGAAAATAAAAGGAAATGAAGAAGAAAAGTAAGTTTTTATAGAATTTATTTAAAATAACTAGGTATATTTTAGTCGTATTTTTGAATCGCCACTTTAAATTATGTGCTTCAATTTTCCATTTTCCGAAATGTCATTTGATAATAAATGTTTCTAAGCTTAATTTAGATAAATTTTGTATAAAAATAAATATAATTTGAACGTAATCTACAGATTATAAATAAATAGTAATCTATAGAAATAAAATTTATCGTACAATTTCATTATATAGGAAAAAAGGAGCAACTGTTATTGGTATTTGTTGTAATATCGCCAGCCTTCTATCTGCATTATTAGCTCCATTTATGCCAAATACAGCTCGAGAGTTGAGGGCTCAGTTAGGATTGTCGAAACAGAATTATGGTTACATTCCTGAGGTTGTTTCAATTATGTTACCAGCTGGGCACAGTATTGGCAAACCTTCACCGCTCTTTACAAAAATAGAAGACAAACAGGTTGAAGAATTGAGGAAAAAATATGCTGGAAGACAGGAACCTACACCTCCAAGAGAAAATCCAGAAGTTCCTAATGATTTAGCATCTTTGGAAGCAGCTGTTGCTCTACAAGTATGTTATATTTTTAATAAGAAAACTTTTCAGATTAAAATCTGAGTTAATACCAATATATATATATTTACGCAGGGACAACTAGTCAGAGATTTAAAAGCAAAAGAAGAAAAAAGTATTTGGCAACCACAAGTACAAATCCTTCTAAACTTAAAGAAAAAATTATCTGAATTTCAAAATAAAGGCGATCAAGTTGTATCGGAGCCTGCAAAAAATAAAAAGGGTCAGTCAGCATCGACTCCTCAACAAAATGGTAACGTTACTGCAGAAATTACTGATATCGAAGCAGAAGTATTAAAACAGGTTAGTCCTAAACACGTAAATTTCACAATTTAAATATTGAAGTAACAATACCTTTTTCGTTAAAAAGAAAGAATTTGAAATTAGAGTTATCGTTTTTATTAGTATTAACTGTTCTATCTACCAGTTGAGCTGATTAAATTGTAATGCTTGTTAATTGTATTCACGCTGCACTGTATAATAATACATTTAATTTGGTTAGGCCAATCTTGTTCGAGATTTGAAGGGTAAAGGTGATAAAAATGTATGGCAACCACAAGTAGAAATTCTTCTGCAACTGAAACAAAAACTGGCTGCATTGACGGGAACGCCTGTGTCAGCGCCTGCGGATAAAAAATCTAAGAAGAAAAAATAATGGGTGCTGTAAATGGTATGAGGAAAAGGAAGAATCTTATATGTTCGTTGACCTAAAATTTATGGATCGACATTTTCAATTCTATTACTCTAAACTGACGTTTGACTTCGATTTTTGTATGAGTATGAATTAATTCTCATACGGCAATAAAATATAGCAATTGAAATCGTATTATTTGAAATCGTATAGCTGTAATCAAATAATAACTTTGTATAGATTACCTTGTGATTATCTTTCATTGAAGTGGTGACAATGAATTTTGATAGATTTTTTAAAGAAATGAACTTTTCATGATATAGAACTGCCTTAGATTATTTATTTGTAATTTTGAGTTATGAAAAACATACACATTTTAATATACTGCTTTATATTTAACAATGATGTACATAATAATATAAAATGTTTTTTAGTATTTCTGAATATACAGCTTGCAGTGTAGGCATTGATATCGTTTTAATTTACAAATAATCTATACACGTCTCTCATTGTAAATTACAATCATTGATTGAATAATTAACAATTATTCAAAATTTTATTATCTTTTATGAATAAATAAGTACAACTAAATTGTTAAATTTATTTTTAAAATGATGCGCCGATGATTTTTTTTTTTTTTTTTTTTTTTTTTACAATAAATGAATATTCCTTTTTCACAAAAGCATTCATCAAATCATAATAAAAATAAATGTGAACTAATGTAACATGATGTATAAATACAATATCTGACAAATGACTAGTTGAAAGCGTTGCATTCCAAATTGTAAAGTGAAGTTGCGATAGTGAATTTGAATGTGAACCTCAATCGACAGCAAACGGAGGCGCATACTTGGTCGTCAAGTAGAACTTTCCCCGCAGACTGTAAATACAACGACAGTAAAATTATAAACTACATAATCTATTCGAATAATTGATTGAAACAGGCGCTAAAAGCGAACTTACGATGTCGAAGCATATTCTCCCATCAATACAATTGGATTGCGATCGCAAAGACCCTCTTTGTATTTTTCCCAACTGTCGCAGCTCTTTGATTTGAAACCAGACGTGCTACCAATGCTTTCTGTCATCAGTTGATATGCTCGAGTATGACTACAATATGCTGTAAAAGAATACACTGTTTTATTTCCGTTATTTTATCCGCTATAGTAGGTGTAATGTAAAAAATGTTGCTTTCTTACTGTTGGTCGGACCAAAATTACAGCCAGGTTGTGGAAACTTTCCGCTATTCGGATAAAAATCGACGTGTCCTATCGCTGCCAAAAATCCAAATGCAGTTCCGCTGGTGTGTATAACGTCGACGAATTGGGCATCAGTGGGGTCGAGACGAAAATCGAGATCGACGGCCCCGGATACCGTTTCGAAAAGTGGGCTCGCAGGATCCAGACCTGTATCATAAAAGTTTCATAATTAATTATTGGGTATAGCGATAATAATCCTTATCATACATGACATACACATTAAATTATATATAATACTTTATTATAATAAAACAATAAACAGTATAAACTTAATCTATTACATTTTTACCTTTACTTTCCATTTTATAACTTTTTTTACCATAAAAAAACTTAAAAATTATCGTTTCTTCGGGAATACCTTATACCTATTAGGTCCTATATTTATACCGATAGAACTGATTTTAAGTTGAACAATCAGTCAATAAACTATGAAATCACCTGTGATTCTGCCGATTCTTCCATCGAGAAAGGCCCCCGCGAATCCAGCGACGTGCGATCCAAGGCTATGACCGCACATATGCACGTCCTTGTACTCGAGATTCGACTCGCGGCAAAGAAACTCGAGAAACACCCCGAGATACTCGCCCACTCTGCGCGTGTTATTCGCCGCTGTAGGGTAGGGATCCGCGGCGAGAATTCCCCACCCGACGACGATCACATTCACGTCTTGGTACTTAAGATAGGCTGAAAAGTGCAGTAAAAAATTATTATTACTATAAATGCATATATATGGTTTGTTTTTCGTTCGTCAGTATTTTATTAATATAATAATTCTACATAAATATTCAATAAAATAGCTAAATAATATTTAAAGAAAGGCTAGAGTCTTAAATTTCATGACAGATAAGTCATTTCTCTCGCTCGAACAAGTTACAAAGCACAAACGCAGTTTTCGTATCTAAAAGCGGAACTACAGAAATCAACTATAGGTATGTAGTTTCGATACAAGCCGCGAGCAATTTTCCAGCAACTTAGGAAAAAAGTGAAGTCATTTGTTATAATTAGAAAATAGCAGAAGTAAAGAACTCGAGCGCCAAGATTTTTCCATCGCAAAAATACGAGAAAAATTAAATTCAAGTATAAGTTCACTTAGGGTTATCATTGCGCTGATGTGCAACAATGTCGACACTCACTTTTTTCTTGCGGACGATAAAAAAATTTGTCCCATATATAATCTATAACACACTATCTAGTTTTCATCGTGACGTATAAGATCCTCTTAATAGCAGTTTTGCCTCTCTCTCTCTCTCTCTCTCTCTCTCTCTCTCTCTCTCTCTCTCTCTCTCTCTCATGCGATTAGCCTTCGCGCTTTGTTATTACATATATATATAGAAAGAAGCAGCAAAACATAAAATTTACCATCGATTAAGCCTCGTATCCAGGCTTCCTTGCCAGTATCGCTGAAGCCGTGGATAATAAGTTTGGTTGGTCGACTCTCGTTGAAGTGCGACGCATACAGGACTTCCGTGTTGTTCAGCAATAATTGTTCCTCTCCAAAAGGGTTTTCCCTAAAAAGAATGTAATCATAATGTACAAATAGCGAACTCGGTTAAAATGTCATGCGATGTGCATTTATAGAATCATTATACTGCTACAATTGATACATTCCATGTGCTGATAAACATACCAAAATTTATTTTTCTTTGTATACACTGTAGTAACAGTGGCTTTCATAAGCGCTATTTATAATGAATGGTAATTCATTTACTAAAAAATAATTTTTTTTAGTTGATGATTTTCTTTTCTTTTATGGTGAAAAATAAATTTGTATAATTTACTTTTTTATTTTTTTATAGGATCTCACTCAAATTTTTTAAGTCTGAAAAATGCATTTGGAAGAGTTTTTAATTACCTACATTTTGAGATATTATACGTTAAGATATTTTTCGTCATTCTTTCGGTATCTACGAAAGTGTCATGTTATGATATATATCCTATTTCTGCGAAAATAATCATTAAAATTTACTAAATTGTTTTTTTCATTATAGAGTTTAATATGAACAATAATTACATCAATTTTAAATTGATTATTATAATTATTATACAAGAAAAAAATATATTTATGAAAAATTGAGTTTCCACCGTCAACGGTGGAGGTCATAAAAATGAATTAATCTTCATGAAAATTTAAATATAATTCGTATTTTTATACCTCTCGCTATTGTTAGTTTATTTGCATTTATTATTTATTAATATTTATTATTTGTTTATAGTTAAATTATTTGCATTTTTTATTTTTTTTACTGTTTATACCTCATAAATTAATTAATTTATTTTCAAATATAATGATTAAAAATTTTTGTATTTTTTGTTTTTTTGAAACAAAAGTTATTTCATTATATTTAATTGTTTGTTCATTATTTTTATTCAATGTTTAAAAATAACTTTTCTTCTAATGTTTAAAATTTTATACTTCTTTTTTCTATAAATGAGGCTTATTATAATTTACAATATACGTTTAAAGAGTTTTCAGTTTCTTACTATTTGCAATAATTTGCATTGAAATTTATTTAGTAGTTATTGTGTTTAGTGAAAGTTAAAATTCCAATTCTGTTTATTTTTATTGTTTAAACAACAATTTCTAGTGTATTGATATCCTCTGGTAGAAAAAGTATACTTGCCCTTTTAATAAAATTTGTATTTTATATAATTTGTATTTAATGATTAATAATATTTAATCAATAACATTACCAACGACAAGGGTAAATAATTCATAAGTGCACTTATTAATACAGGAAATTTGCTGGTACATACATAAACTTAAACAGAAATCTAAATTTAACGCCATAAAATTTTCAAGATTTTTATTTAAAGAAAGTTAACTCAAGCATTTTCTGTTCATATTACATATTTCAATATTTACCTTTCAACTATTTGTATTCGACTCTACAAAAGTAATAAATTTACTTGACACAAATTTAAAGAAAAACATGAGCTTCAATTACAAGTAATCTTTTTAATTTGGATACTCATGCTGAACGACGAATGGTTAGATATTTATACTGATAATAATAATACTTGGTCAAATCATGCAATATGAATCTTGCATCAGCACAGTAGTAATATTTTCAGATTGTAACCATTGCAATTAGGATTTCTAGATGATATTTACAGAATTTTCAAGATAAAAGTGTTTGATTATGTACAATTTACCGTGATCAAAATTCAGAAACCATATATAAATAGTACAAAAAAACTTGACTTATAACTTACTTACTCCAAAAATGATACTATTTACCATCCATCTAGCGTCTTATCAGCTTTTATACGACCGTTTATCGTTACCATAGACATACCAACAGATTAAAATTGAGATTATTCTTTAATGTGTTTTGACTGCGTAAATTAAGGACGTTCTCTGACTCGTATGATTAAAAAGTTTGTAAAAATATAAATAAATAATGTAAAAATGATATAAATATAAAAAAGCCAAGTGCAACATATACACTTTTGTACAGACTGTACCATAATATAGAATATACTTGTAACATTATAGTACATCTTTAAATTGCAGTATCTTTGAAGTTACTACCGCAAGACCGGATCATTTTTTTTTCTAGTGACTAATATGACATACTATAGAATTTAAAGAATTCCATCTGAAATTGGCTTTGAAATCATTACAAATGTGTGTTTAATACATGCTAAGTACTTACAGTGATTTGATTTTCAAATTTAGTCTTTATTTTTCTATATATTTTGTTAAAAGCCGGTGAGGTGGGAATATTTCCATCCATAGCACATGTCCTAATAAAATTTGTTACAATTTCATAAAAATATTAAAGGCAATATTAGATTCTGACATTATAGATTCATATTAAATGCTATAATAATATCTAGCGTGAGACGAAATATTATTGGTGAGCTGCAGAAGAGATCCTTCAAAAAAGAGGCTGCAGCGCAGACAGCTAACGTTCAATCCCAGTACTTAAGCGAGTATTAATTGATAGATTAAAAGAAGGCCGCATTTCGCCGCTCGAGTCCTATCCACCGAATGAGCAATTGCGCGAGGAAAATATAAATATCGCGCGGAAAATGACGTCAAAGAAGAAGCCGCGCTCAATTTATATATCAGCAGATACTTCCTAATCAGCACGTGCTGTACGATACGTATATTATCCGCGACTGCGAGCGAGTATTTGAAGAAAAATTCGAATGTCGAATATCCGGCGAGCAACTGAATCCTCTATTGAGGTGGGAGTGAGAGCAACGGGTTTAGATCCTTTTAACAATAATAACAACGACAAGATCATCCAGTCCTCCTCGCGTTTCCGAGATATATAGCGGGACTTATCATCACGATATTCACGGCTGGTCAGCGGCGCAACTCGAGCGTCAGCGCTGAGAATAGAAATATATTCAATGCCCCCGCGGTAATGCGATGTAGCAGCATCCGCGAGTGCGCGCGGTTAAGTGTATCGCGGAAATGAGGAGGAAAAAAGGGAGACGCTTCAGCCGACGGTTGCGCTATATCGTTCATCGTTTAGGCGCCATGCAAAAAGTCGCGTGTATGGGAGAGCTGCTCGAGGCTCTCATCTCTCTACTCGGCATTTCCTGCATGCGCGAGGCAAAGGAAGAGACAGAGAGAGATGGGACTATATGGGGTAATAATTATCCCGCGGCACCTCTGATTTATGGCGTTTTATAATAATGATGTTCAACGCTCATATAATAATCAGTTCGCACATTTGTACAGATGAAACTGGGTAAATTACTCTTTATGAAAAGTGCAAACTTGCAAATTTACACTTTCTAGCTTCATATTTTCATCTTTTCTGTTTAGAGTGTAAAAGTTATGCAATCGTTGGAGGCTGATACAGTCGTGCAAAGGGGATGTTTGGTTGTCTGCGAGAAAAGTCTGACGCATCGCTTCGTTGACTATTTTCAGTAAATTATACATTGCCCATCATAGATATGACTAATTGCTCTTAATTGATCAAGAAATAATAATCATCTGAATGATTTAAAAATATCAATGTGCACATTAATTTTAAGTTTGGTAAAATATTGAAACTTTGAAAAAATTGATGTAAAATTAAATACCTATCTAGAAAAAAAATTAAAAACATGAACGAAAATCAACTAATATTAAAATTACGAATGTTTATATTTTTTTAAGTAATGTTTCTCTACAAAGCATTGCAAATCCAATTTCACACATTTATTGGTGTATTATTTTACATAAACTATTTTAACAAAAATATCTATACATGTAAAATTGGCGACAACACTTGGAGTTACAATGTCCTTATAAGTGGCCCTTCTTCATGGGAATTTTTAATTGCTAATTGCCTACCCCTTTATCAGCTTGCATATATAACATTTTTAAAATATTCAAACTTGATCGATATGAAACCAGGCTTTAGTGTAAAAACTGCGGGTGGTCGGTTACATTACGTACTTTTAGTCAGATATTACGTCCTAAAGATTCATCGAAAACTATTAATCGAATTTACGACGTGTTTAAATATAATCTGCATTAAAACATTTGATAAATTGAATTTCTTTAAATTTAGATTGAAAGATACTTTATATCTTGTCTAAAATCTGAAAAATTAAAAAGTAAACAATTTAAATTAATCCATGAAAAACTTTTAAATAATAATTTCAGCTTGATTTTGTACTTATATTCTGTATTACTGTTATTTTAAAAATTAAGCTCAGATTTAACAAAATTATATAAATTAACTTTAATTTATATGTTTATACATGAGGTAAATAATTACTATCAGATATAACCAATTAGGAATAAGTATATGTAATAAAGAGTTATGAAGATCACCGAAATGCAAGTTTAAAAGATCGTTTTCATATGCACTACTATGGTGTTAAAGGGTTAAAAATCGAATATTACAGTTACAGATTTTAAATATAAACTTGTATTATAGAGCATATTTTTAATAATATATACGAAAAATTTTAATTTAAAATAATGAAAAAACTAATATTTTATTAAATATCAAATTCTCATTCAACAACGTTTAATTTTAGTTCGAACTATTGGATATACTGTATATCAAACATATAATGTCTAATTAGGTATATTTTTTGTTGTTTATAGATTTTAAATTAAAATATATTGTATAAAATAATAATTTTTAAAAATTTAATGATCCTTTGTAAGCTTATGATTTTTCTAATATGTAACTAGTAAAAAGTAGTTACTAATAAATTTATATATTAAATTTTCCGGCGAGATAAAGCATATATTTTAATATGTAGCCTGAAATGTAATAAACAAATACATATAATTATAACACTTAAATTATTCATAGCAACAATAACCGATGACGGTTACGTATGAGTAACTTAATTAATTGACTTATTATAGTTACCTGGTATAAAGCTTAAATGTTGCCGGCTCGTTTATCAACTTGATAGCGGTGTTTATCATCGTTTCGACTTCGTTTAGCAGCGAGTTTTGCGGGGACACATCTTTCGGGTGCGCGGCTATCATGTTTTCTGAAAAATATATATTTTGCATTGAAATAATTACACTAATGGAGTGTACTTTGACGATGAATATGTCATTAGCCTATAAGCAAAAAAAATTACCAAAGTTGTATTGAAAAAATTTTTTTATCGCGCTTTGCGATTATAACGTTTGTATATTCACCGATTACGAGATTAAAAGGTCAGACGTCTTTGCGTTAATAATTTGGAAAAAATATTCAATTAAAAAAATATGATGATAATTATTACAAGGTCAATCTTTTAGCTGGGATAATGTATAGAAATTACATAATTTCATATTGATCTTTTAGAATGTAATATTTGATGTATATTAGAATATAATGTAATAAATGCAGATTAGAATATATGAATATTGTACATTATGCATCCATAATCAGCGACAAATGTATATAACTGTGTTTATCTCTGAATATTAAAAATCTTTTTTTCTAATATTAATGTATTCATTTTGAAAACTCCTTCCACTTCATAATGCTAACTTTTAACTTATAACTATGGTATATATATATATATACTTTTCTTTTCATTAACGAACCAAGTAATAATATATTTTTACTTATTATAGTTTACTGATATGAGATTAACGTCATTTTAGTCTATAACATGTATAAAGTTCTCAAGGCGAAGGTCAATATTTTCTTAGAGATTATAGAGTTAGAAAAGATTCTTTTACAGTTTTAAATATTAACTTCATGAATATTTTATCTAATCAACGTATAAATTTACAAATTTATAAATACATCGACAAATTTATTATTCTCTAATAACAATAAACACAGTAAAATAGTAACACAAATCGTTAAAAAATTAATTATTCTTAAAATATGTATTGTTGTTGCGACATTTCTGTGATACATTAAAGTACACGTATATTATTACAATGAAGTTTTGTTCAAATAGTTAAAGTATTCGAAATAAGCAGTGATATTAATGTATTTTAAACTTCTCAATTAAATCTCTCAAGTATGGATAATTATTATTACTTATTAGAAAAATCTCTTATAGACAAAGAATAATTAAAACAAATAAAACTTTTTTTAATACGATAAATAATTTTTTATTACATATGGAGTGATTTTTTACTCGATCATATTCAGAGAGTCACTTTTCCGTTTCTACGAAGCTAAACTATTGAGAGCTCGAATACAAGTATTCATATGCTGGTTTCGTATGCCAACAACACACGTAGGTCGCAGCAATACGACAAGATTCGCAAATAAATCAATTAAAAACAGTATACTTAATATAGGTGATAAAATGTCACGTAAACTACAAAAACAAACTAAATCTTATTTCGTTCGAATACACTCGACCATCCGCGAGATATCCAATAATTATGCCAATTCTTCTTCGTTACCTTATCCTAGCGACGTAATCGATACTGGAATGAACTTAAAAGGTAGTAAAGAAAATCAGCTCTCAACACCTTACATTATAGGTGAAATATCGCGCGTAAAACAAATGGAAGCGAATGTTGCACCCACCTGATAGGAGTAAAAGTGCGAGTGCACAGAGTCGCCAAATGCTCAGTGACATTTCGTCGTCCAGGACAATCTACACCTATACTTATGTAGGTATGCACCACTGGTTTATACATACAAAATATGAAACACTCGGCTGCGGCTGCGGTTGCGGCTGGCGGCTGCACACAGATACTTACTCTCTTAGAATGAAACTAAACTGCAGCGGCTGCCGAGGCGCGGATTTTCAGTGTCGAGATCGCGCCAGAGCGAGAGAGAGAGAGAGAGAGAGAGAGAGAGAGAAGCTAGAGGCGCCATTCACGATCGTCCTATACGGATTCGCCCCCGACACTTTAGCGCGGCGCGCCGATAAAAAGAAGCAAATGGTGTGCGCCGCGGCGGTGGTTAAGCGCCAACCGTCGCCCGCGCCACTAGCGAATATTGTGCCTCGTTTATACAATTACATAGAATATGCTCTTCGTCCGACTATACAAGATAAATTCGCTCTGCGAGTGTGTTTGTGCAGTAAGCGTGTGCGGACCGGAATATGTGACGTTTTATATATACACATATATAAACTCGGAGAGGATACGCGTGACTGTGTGCGAATGCGCACGATTCAGTGGTTGATTATTGCGTACACTTGCGTGGCGCCTGATAAAACGCTATATGGACCGTTACGCGCTAATGTCGACAGGGCAAAAATTCCCGCTCTAGACTCGTTAGTTTTATTTGCGTTAATGTACACGTTTCTTTAGCGATAATTCCTCCCTCTTTCTCTTTCTCTTTTTATATAAGAAAGGGCTCTCTTCGATGGAGATAACGCGAGTCATCTTTATTACGCGTGTGAACCAGTCCATGTAGTTTTGTTAAGTTAAGAATTAAACCATATTAATTATAAGAGAGATAACTTTTGTCGGAAGGAACGTTGAAAAAGTAGTTTAAATTCAAAAACCACGCGCGACTGCTTAATTATTGCCAAAAGTTATTTGTTTGGAATTCTTCGAACGAACCGTACGCTACGATATATTGTCAGAATTCCATCAGCTGCGCGCGTGTCTTAGTTTTCCATCTAAAAATATTTTTTGTAATTATTTTTAGGCATACGAAAAATCGCGTAGGAATGTCGTAGGATAATTTCGATAAAAATCCCGTGAATACTTTATTAGAGATTTGGCCTGGGCTATTTTGAGATATAATTTGAAGAAGAATTCGTAAATAATGTTTATTTTAGAAAATTGGATCAAATATTTTAGCGAGCATGTATTTTTTTAATGCTCGTCTGCATGCCTGGCGTTTGTTAGCGCGCGCGTGCGGCCTGTACTTATATAAACCTCAATTATGCAGATAAATAAAACATAATTATTTTCCTATGATTTAGAAATATATCAAGCTTTACTGTAAAACAATAACCAATCGAATTCTGGGTTTGCGAGAAATATTGTACGAATTCGTAAGTGAATCCGTGCTTGCAGTCCAGGAAGTGTGACCGAGCTATCGTGTACAAATACACCGCATATCTGCAGCATTTTTCCAAAAATATTTGACTTGCGCTCGAGCTGCAGCGAGTGACTTTATTCCCCAGTTACAATAAACTACATTGTTTACAACTATAGCTTAACTTCTTCTTCTTAAGAATTGTATCGTTGGCGCGATGACCATATTATAATATAGTCAGACGGGTGAGAAAAAAATCTGTGACGTTTAGTGTATACCGATAAGCGGGGATCGCTATTCATAAATTATGCGTACATTTACATCTTTTTTTATTTGACGTAAACAAGTTATTCCGCGAGTAACGGTTATTTATGTGTGCATTGTGCGCTTTTAAGCCTCGCTACACTTGTACGTGCACACAGATTATTGTTTATTTATAGAGCTGCTATTTCAAAAACAACTCCAGAAAGAGAGAGAGAGGGAGAAAGAGAGAGAAGCATTAAATATATTTATTATTTATAGTAAAAAGTAGGGTGCGAGCAATACGGAAAAGAGCGATCGCTATTCCAGAATTGTGCGACTTTCGAAGCAATTAGTCGATGCCGATGTGCTGTATATGGCAAAAATAACATTTTTATACTCGTCTCGATCGTTACTCTTTGTACAGCAACACTTAATCGAAACAGTTTATGCACAGTATACGAGAGGCATCGAAAAATATATAGACTGTGTGCCCGAAGCCATAATACAAATTGTATCTCCGAGAGGAACTTATCGTTCAGTGTGTGGCACTGTATGAAACAAGGCAATTATCTAAAAACGAGACTTTGAGCTTTAAAACTCTGTTGTATAGCGGATGTTTCTATTTTCTTTCTTTTTTTTTTTCAAGCTCGCCCTGCATATCTATCGCGCTTATTAAAGATCACGCTTCGTTTTGCATTTTCCCCTTCGTCGAAGTAGGAGAAAAACGATGTGTTCACATCCGAATTGCTAATTCTGCAATGATGATGAAAATTTTCGTGGTAGGGATTTCCATGAATTTTGGTGCTTTCGAGGTCATTGCGTCAGAACATAGAGGAGAGTACGATAAAATTGTGCGTACGTGATATTTAATAATTCTCTTTGGTTTCGTCTAATCTGATTCGACGAGATTTTTATATATGAATCACACGAGCCTAGTAGTCCAATGTAATGTCCAATGCAATGTAATTGCAAAGAAATTAACACAATTTTGTGTGTGGAATCATATACGATTGTCCATACTCTGCAGCTTTCACTATAAATCTTATCTCGCTGTTAGTCATGTGGGGGCTCGACTACAAACAATCTCCAAAATTCAACAAACATTTACAGGTTTTGTTCAAGGATTCTTCATAAGGATATGTTCAAAATATTTATTTCCACAGAGGAGTGTTAAATTATTTAGATAATGCATCTAATGGATTTATTGAAGAGAGAATAAAGTACGTAAAATCAGCAGGGAGAGAGAGAGAGAGAGAGAGAGAGAGAGAGAGAGAGAGAGAGAGAGAGAGAGAGCGGCAGACAGACAGACAGACAGACAGGCTGAGAGCAAAGAAGCTCAATTTAAATTCATATAGTGCTTAACAAAATACTAAAATCTGTTAAACTATACTTGTATATATATGTTTCCTTTTGGAGTAATTTCAATTGATAGCTTTAAATTTGAGTGCTTGGGGCGAGGCAATTTTTTATGAAATAGTCTTTTGCATTTCCTCAGCACGAAAGTTTCGAAGCTGATGGTATTATTGGCCACTCAACTATAGATATTATGTACGTCTTATAGTATCCATCTTTCAATAGTAGATTACGCCACTAGGGTGGGAAAAACTAGGACAGTCTAGAACTCGTGTAAATTAACACCCGAGCGAGGGTGGGAAACACGAAGTTTGGGCTGACCAATTTTCCTCACGAGTAGCGTGTACTATTTTTTATTGAATGTAATGAACGAAATATATATTTCCGATTTTTAAACGTATATGTTAAATCAACGTTAGTTTGTTGAGCTTGGATAACGTCGAAGAAAATTTGGCATGTCGTGAACTTTTGATTGAGTTCGAATGTTTATGGCAGTGAAATTGATACGTTGTCACGTTAAAGCAGTACAATCCGTTATTGTTGCCAGTGCCTATCACCAAGTTTTTTACCGTTTCAATTTTGCCGCTCCGACTGTATTGTGTATTTGTACACATAAATTTTACACATAAATTTCAATGACACCATCAAAAATTTCTGTTTTGTTATGAGCGAATTTTTTTGGAATAGAAATTCTCGAAGCTGTCATTGAAATATTAATTTAATACTTTACCAGATGGTAGATAATAATTATAATTTATAGACAAAGTGCACCTGTATTTGGGGTTTATATTATTTCAAGTATTTATTTAATTAGAATTAATTATTCAGAATCCGGTCGGTAAAACAGTCTAATGGTAATATGATATAGGACATTGACACCCCCTATAACTAATTCCTAAAGCCCCAGATGGACATGCTTTCTTCGTAACTCCTACAATTTTTTATGATGATCGTCCTCGAAAAAATTTCCTATAAAGTTAATAAAATAAAACAAAATAAATATATCTATTCTGTAAAATATCCTTGGATTTTTTGGAGATATGCAAGTTATAAGATTTGATAATCTTCAGCTATCCGGCCGAGATAAGTATTGTACCTATTGCGCACCTAGGGATGAACAAAACTTGGACAGTTCAGAATTCGTGTAAATTGACACCCAAACCGAAACTATTATAATGTCGGAACTGCAACTACGAAATTTTCAAAGCACATAAGTTGTAAAAAAGTTTTCTCATAAAATTACTTAAATTAATATAGAAAAAAATTCGTATATATTTTGCAAATACTGTATTACAGAGTTTATTAAATGATTTCCAATATTTGAAGTGCAATATCTTGACTCCATAATAAAAAAAATTTTAAATTTGCAAAGTTTTACTTTAAGGATAAATACTTGGAATACGTCTTATCACTCTTATCAGTATTGCAGCCATCTGCTAAGTTTTTTATACGTCTCAAAAAAGCACACCCTTTAGTTCGAAAAATAAGCTAATTCTAGCAACGGTATTATAAGACTTTAAACTATAGAGAACATTATATTTAGAATTTTTCCAAAATGCTTACACAAAAAAGTACAGCGTCGAAAGTTTCGAGAAAAATGAGTTTATTTGAGTCTTTCAAGTTAAATTAATATTTATTATTAATAATTAAATTTTGATTAAGTTTCATTTTTTTTAATAAAATAGGAAACCAGCTTTGATGTCTGCTTCTAAATTTAAATTTTGAATATCATTTGACTTTCAGGGGACGTCGGAGTCACTAAAAATTTAAATTTCCCGCCACTACATCGAAATATCCACAAGGTTTTTCAAACTTTTCTCTTTAACAAATTAACCAATTGACTTGAAATTTTAGGAGATGATAGAATGATCATAATTGAAGCGCGCTTGGCCCTGAAATTACCAATAAATTGTGTAAATATAATATTTTTAATTTGAAATATAATTTTAATTTAATAGGTTTTTATTGGCCAATAATTTGAAATATAATTGCAAAGTCAGAATCATGCCATCTGTTGGATTGAATTGAAATCAGTAAAAATTTGGTATTTTCTTCTCTAGCTTCTATATTATTTTAGTTTTCGGAAATTTCTGGGCTGAGCGTGTTCTATTTATGAT
>UELV01096185.1:0-17588 GCA_900490015.1 Megastigmus stigmatizans | reverse complement strand
TAATTTTATTCTGTACATACATATTCTGCATGTATTGCATATATTATCATTTATTCTAATACTTTGATTTTCACTAAGTATGTGAACTCTCTTTAAGTCTTCGTCTGTTTTACTTAATTTCTTTCGTTTATTTTTTAGTTTTCGGAAATATTTACTATAAAAAAACAGTATTTAAGCCGATTTATATACTTTTTATAGGTTATGAAAATATTAAAAACCATAAAAAAAATTAATTTAATATTTATGATTTTTTTTGCATATGTTGCACCACTTATTTGCTATCTATTAAAATTTTAAGTGAAAGAGTAATTAAAATGCTAACAAAAAAAATTTTTTTTAGGGTGGTACCCCCCTCAAATTTCCGAGCTATAAATTATTGAAATTTAAAAAATTTTTTTTTGAAGCCGGTATTTATGATGAGCTCCTGAAAAAAATAGGGTTGATTTTTCACATTAAAGTATGTTAGCATGAATTTATCGAAGACGCAAATGTCATAGGACGCTCAAGAAAAAATAAAATCGAAAAATCACATTTTTAGCCATACCTAACCTAAAAATGGAGCTAGGAGTCTAAAATTTGGCATAGATGCACCATTTTTAAGCACCTTCCATTAAGGTACTTAATGAATAAATTTCATGACAGGGTCAATTTCATATGCTTATCCTGCTATGCCCTTTGTGCTCAACATATATTAATTTATCTGTTTATTTCTTATTATTTTTTTAAAATTATTTTTATTATGATAATTTATTGTTTGCTTATTTATGTTTATTTCTATACGTATCTAATAGCACAAAATTACTCATTATTTGAAATTATTAAATGCTTCTTAGTAAAATAAAACTGATAAAATTGTTAAAAAATTGTAACAGCTATTCAAAAAATAAAAAATGGCCGTATTTCGTGAATCCGAGTAGTATTCTGACTTCCTGGGCGACTACTAAGATAACCATGTTGCTTGTTTTTGTCGTCATTTTTGGGGAACTTTCGTGAGCTTTAAGATCGCCGTGTGTCTCGGCGTTAGTGCCAATGGGCTCTAGAGGCCGAGTCGAGGCCCATTTAATTTTTAATTTTTTTTAATTTTTTTTTATGGTTGTTAAAAAGGGCAAATTTCTTCGCTACCGTAGACGGGCTCAGGATCCCGCTCCCGAGGTCTGAGACATCGAGCTCGGGGCCCGTCACCCGCCCGTGAGCCGACCAGTGGGCTATCATCAGTCAGGACCGAGATAGGTGATACCCATCGCGTTCGAGGCATCCGACAGCGTCCAGTCAGCTAAACCCCCAGTTCCTTGATCAACGGTTGGTGAATCAACTGCTGAGCAAGGAACTATAACATCCACCCTCTTCATCAAACCGACCCGGGACTGTTGTGCACATTACTTCGGGCCGGTCGGCGTGTCTAGGTCCTACGTCAATTGTATCTGTCTTATTTGTCTTTGTCTATTCTCCGTTTGTTGCGTCAGTCTTCAAGGCAGTTGTCAGTCTCTTTGCCCTGTAGGACTTTAGTCACGTACCGTGTTGACATCCCATGTCTGTTTGTTGTTTAGCATGAGTGTCATGACGTTGTCTGGTGTCATGTACCCTGTCTTCGTCTGCAGTCTCTGTTTCTCGGCCGTCCATCGTAAAACGCCCGCACGATGTCCCCCCACCCCGCCCATTGTGTTAAGCAGGCACAACGGTCTATAGGATAACGGCGAGTTCGGATGCCCACCCTTTTTCTTTCCAATGAATAGCCGGGCCGTCTTCCATTCTTTGCTGAAGGCCCCTTCCATCAAGCACATGTTGTGCAGCTTAAGGAGCGTCCCCGGGCGTCATTTTGCAACTATCCCGAGGATCTCCGTTGGGATCCTCGGGATAGTTGCCCTCCAGACCCGGCACCTACCCAGTCGCAAGTTGTGCCACAGCCAGGCTGAGCTCGCATGCGGTGAACTCCAGTACCTCGTCGTTGTCAACCTCAACTCCCGTTCACACCTGTTCCGGGTGAGTCGGGAAGAGTCCATCGACTATTCTGTCCATCGTTTGTTCGTCTAATAACGGGCGGCCCGTTCCGAACCAGGTTGCGAGTGACGATCTTGTAGCCCGTTCCCCAGGGGTCCAAGTCTACTTCGTCGATCAGTTTGGTCCAGCATTTGCGTTTACTGTCGTTGATCTCACGTCTTAGTCTTCGTCGCGCAACTCGGTATATCTCCGAGAGTTGTCGCAGTTGTTGCGTCGCGAGCCCTTCGGGCTTTCCGTCGGAGCCCCAGGCATTCGCGCCTGAGCCGCGCGATGTCTTCTGCCACCAGTATACCAGTCCCGTCCGTGGCTTGGAGGCGTCACAGCGCCGTTTCAGGAGCCCCGTTGTCTCCTCTGCCAGCTTCTCTACTCTTTCCTTACCCGCGATGTCCCCGGGGATCAACGTCACTGGTTCCGGTTCACGGTCTAGTTGTGACATTAGTCTGTCAATGTCTATTCTTTGGAGATTCCATCCTGCCGGGGGAGGGTAGGTCCTTTTATTTGTCCGTGTCTTGTCCATCACGTCAAAGATGATTTACTTATGGTCACTGGCCGTGCAGCCCTCGGACACCCGCCATCTCCTAACTCTCAGTATAAGTCTGTCTGTCACGAACGTCACGTCGGGAATGGATGATCCGATACTAGGTCTTCTGTATGTCATCGTCCGTCCTTTGTTTGCCACCGTTAGATCTAGCCTAGCGGCCTTCTCCAACAGTAACTGTCCGCGCTTGTTCGTTGTATTCATGCCCCACTCGATGGTTCTGGTATTAACGTAGCCCGCGAGAATTATATTGCCAGTGTTGTCGCTTAACGCGTCCTCGAGAGCCGTCACTTTCCGTTCGAACTCCGCGGCGCTACAGTTCGGGGTGAGGTACACGCTGACGTACGTCACGTCAGTCACTCTCGCCTATAATTCTCGATGCGCCCCCCCCCCCGCATCCATAGCGCCGCGGAGCGGGAGGTATTAACGTACCAGATCTGGGAGTCTATGTCTCTGTATGGCTCGCTGATCATTATGACTTCAGCGTCCATCTCCTCGGCGTGCTGGGGCAGTAGAGCATGCGCCAGACTGCTACCGTTCAGGTTGCCTTGGAGTATTGTCCTCATTTTGTCACGTATGTCCTGTTCTCTGTCTGGATCTTGCCTCCGTCAGAGCTGTCTTAAATGTGGGGCACTGAGCGATGTCGGGAACGTGCGCCGCCCCCCTGCCCTCCTGCGTTGGGCAGAGGAAGCAGGCGGGAGCGCCCGTGCAAGTCCCGGCCCGGTGCCCAGCTTGTCCACACCTCCAGCATCTGTCGTGTCTGTCCGGACCGTTGCAGTCACTTCGGTAATGTCTGTAGCCGAGACAGATGTAGCATCTCGGTACTGTCATTCGTGTCTTTATGCGGCAGCTGACAAACCCTATGCGTATATGTCGCTTCTCTAGGAGTCACGTCCCATCTTGATGGCTTAACTCGTACTTCCGAGGTCTCCGTTATGTAGTCCAAGTCCAGGATCTCTAGGGTGACCTTTGGAGTCAAGTCTTTGACGACTCCCTGGTCCCCCAGAGTCTTCTGTATACGTCCGTTCAGTTCCTGTAGTATCTGTGAACGTCCGTCCCCCCTGGTTCGTATCAACATTGCTCCGTCCTTTCTCCTTGTCACCCCCTGACTTTAAGTTTTTTTGTCGGGGTCGTCCATCGTGCGTAACGTCCGTACCATGTCCGCGAACGTCTTGCCCTCGCTAGGTACCACGAGTACAGCTCCTCCCCGTCGATTGTGGGTCTGACAGTCCTTTTTTGTCATCTGTCTTGTCTTTTTCTTCTTTTGCTTCCTTTTTTTGCGGCCTTCTACCGTTTCACACTCCCCCTGCGTGCGGCACGTGCCGGCTCTTGGTTCAGCCGCTGTGGATTCCCTTCCTCCCACAGCAGCGTCACATTCGCCGTCACTTGTCCGCAGAGCAGGCAGCTAAACGTTGTGGGTCGGCTTCTACTTCTTCGCGGCTTTTCTTTCCTCGTTTACCGCTTCCGGGCTCTCCTCTGGGCTTATTATACGCTTTTGCGTCCTTGTTACCGCTGGTGTTCTTTCCTCTTGCGTTCTCTCTCTTCTCAGCGCGTCAAACATGGACCTTAAGATCTTAAAGCCATCCTCGACATCTTTCGCTATGTTTTTCTGTTTCTCCGAAGCCTTGTCCATCTTTGTCAACTGTTGAAGCATATCGTCAACACTACGCACGACTTTATCTTCCGAGGGTCGCTGCAGCGTTGTGGCAATCTCTGGTACTCCCAGACTGAGCATCCGCGTCGCTGAGGGCGCTCACGAAGCTCGCCGCGCTTCCTCTTCTACTCTGGTTCTCCCGTGTCATTTCCGTTGTAAGGTATGACTCCATTTTCCTCTGTGTCGCAGAAGCTTTAGCAGCTTCGTCTCTTCTGGGACTGGTTTCCAGTTTCTCTCCTCGTCGTCGTTCGTTGCTTGGTTCCATTTTCTGTAACATTAAAATTCATTCCGCCATGTGACCGACCCTCTGGATCACCCCGTCTATGGGAGCAGCCGGCATGGCCCCAAAACATGTCTGTAAGCGATGCCGAACTAGGTACATCATGCCGGGATATAGCACGCCCCGTCCCGCTAGTTCACCTCCGCTTTCTCGCGCCTCCCTCCCCGAACAAGGAGTTTAGCTCTCTGGAGAGTTTCCGGCAAGCATCACGTGACGAAGCGCACTTGCTGATGCCGATTAACGGGGGTCTGGCTAGGACGCCGGCCTCCCGTCTTGTCAACAGCAGAAGCCAAAGGTCGTTCAGGTCACTTCGGCACGCAACCTCCGTTCGCTTCCCCGTCCAGGATCTCCCTTTGCCGACGCACAGGCCGCATCGCACGGCGAACGCGATGGTCCGCCATTAGTTTGAGAGTTGCCTTCCGTTCAAAGAAAGATCGCTCCCGTAAGCCCATCACCCGAACGGCCATGAGACCGGCCTTCGGCAAGGTGCAGTCAATAGATGGGGGGCCCATTTAATTAAACTACATGAAAAATCATGGTCGTCAAATTACACATAATATTTTAGAATGAGGCATTAATACTTTTCGTTCCAAAGTTATAAGCGATCGAAAATTCAATTGGCACTGGCATTGGCACTAATGCCGAGACACGTGTCTCATATTTGTTACAAACGAACGCGTGTGTAAAGTTTTAACAAAATCCGTGACCCGGAGGGTGTGGACTGTCCTTGATAGTACATTTGTTGTCAGACAATTCTATAAATATTATTATTTTGACGGCATTTAAGAACATTTATATAGAAATCTTTATTACAAAAAGTATAATTCGATTAGATTAAAAAATAAAGCAATTAAACACTAACTTTCGTATCTAATGATCAAAACGGTTAATTAATTTATAATTTATGTAATCAATGTAATCAATCGGAGAATTTTTTATGCCATTAATTTAAAATGCTCAAATCGAGAATTCAGTTTACAGGATAATACCTAGGATAAATTCATTTATTTTTTATCTAATCATATTTGAAATGTAACATTCAGAAAATCTTTTTCATGATAAAAGGTTCTGTTGAATAAAAAATATATAATTATTTGAGAACCTTTTTTGACGTTAAAAATCTTAACTTAAATGCATCGGGTTATCTATAGGTGTAACAGTCTACAGTTGAAACAATTTTTTTTATCGAATACAGTTTTGAAAATCTGGCCGTAAAATGATCTCGTTTCGTGATAAAAAGCTGTACTCGATAGCATTAGCTGCAAAAGTCTAAGGAATCGCATGTAAAATGTATCCTACGCGGAATATATTTTTGATGTTCAAACTCTCAACTCGAAAGCTTTCGATTATTTGGTGCAGGGGTCTACGTTGGAATTAATCTTATTTATTTAGCCTAGAGTATATACTCTACTTTTTATCTAAGTAGACAATTATCTAAAGACAATTGTCTATCTAATACGATGATTAGAATCACTTTTATGTTAAAATGCTTAGTTCCAAAGCCCTTAGTTTAGTATATAACTAGTAAATCTTTTTTCGTGAGAAGTCCCATACTTAATTAAGAGCATTGGGTTTTAAAAGTCTATTTAAAGTAAAAAAAATTTTTCACTTTAAATAGACCTTTAATTTAAATTAGAAAATTAGGACGGTGGCGAGGAGGGAGGGGGGAGCGTATAAGTATATAAGGAGGTTAATTATGTTTTTCATTTCAGTCACGGAGGAGGAGCCGGAGCGGGCTCGAAACGTTGGGCACTTGGTGGTGGGTGGTGGGGGGTAGTCAGACTGTCCTTTGTTAACGAATTTTTTCTTTTCAGGATTTGGGGAGCTGTTTTAATTTTAGTTTCATATTTCAGATTCTACGGGGGTGAATAAAGGCTTTTATGGTTTATTAAATAAAATTCTATAAATAAAACTCGGGGCTCCCGAATTAAGCTTTTTAAAATAAAATTGTTTTTCTAATTGTCATAATGTATTATAACTAGATAAAAAATAAATTATGTCAACCCTAGGCTTTTACACCATGTTAACCGAACTCTCGAGTTAAGCGTTTTAACGCTAAAAAGAGGGTTTCGACGATCGTTATATTTTAGATTCAGCTAAATAAAAATTATTTTTTTGAAACTCTAGGGTTTTACATCTATGTATAATAACCTGATGATCTCGAGTTGAATATTTCATCGCGAAAAATGATACTCTGATGGCCAGATTTTAAATGCAAATAAATAAATAAAAATTAACTAAACCATAAGCTCTTACACCATAGGCCCAGTGCTCTCGAGTTGAGAGTTTTAAAGCGATTAAAAGATTATTGTACTGTAACGTGGCTGTACTTCCTTCGCGAGAACGCTAATACGTTCTCGTTCCTACCTGAATACACGTTGCAGCGGAAAACCTCTATAGGGTTCTCCCGCTATTCAGGCTCACACAGCTACCGTAGGCAAACGCGAGACTCCCTTGAAGAGTCTCGCTTTGCCTTGTTCGGAAGAATACTTGCGAAAAATGAGAAAATTAAGGGATTACTCTCAAATCAAGAATAACGTGATTCTATTAAATCGTTATCTATATTCTTTCCTAAAAAGTAAGATTTTAAAATCAAATACAAAGGCTCATTAAACTCTGTGCCAGTATTGGAGAGAAACACCTCAGAGGCGCCTTTAGGAAAGTTCTCGCAGTGGCTTTGCGAATGGGGATAACTTCGACTCATCGCGTGAATAAATCCTATTATATCACCTGCAACCACTTGCCACGGTCTAGTGACGGTCCTTCGCCCCATAAGTCCTGTGGGCGCACGTTGTTCAGCTTTGCATTGTTGATAAACCGTATATTGTCGAACATATGCTTCTATGTCCTTATATATTCCTGGTGAAAAGTATAAATTGGTTACTTAGGTGTATGTTTTCTCTCTTCTGAGATGACCTGAAGTTTCCTTGTCATGACCTTCATGAATAAATTCTTTCCTCTTTTCCGTAGTCACGACGAGCTTCCAGGCATCATCATCGCCAATTGTCTCTTATACTGCTTCATCAGGCCTATAGAAATACGGATGAACCTCGAAATCTTGCAACAAGGATTGCCATTGGGATCCTCTTTGTCTTTTTGGGCATAGCGCAAATACCATTTATCCTGGGTTTCCTCTACCCAGGATATTGCACTGGTTACAGACGCCTCATCCTCATACATACGAGATAAAGCATCGGGCACATTATTGAGCGCGCCTTTCCTGTGCTCGATTGTATATATGTGGCCCTGTAATTCTAGGGCCCATTAAGCCAGTCTCTCGGTTACATTATGTAAGATAGGTAACCATCGAAGGCTGTTATGGTCGGTTATCACCTTAAACTCATAGCCCTCTATATATGGCCAAAATTTCTTAATAGCCCATACTACAGCGAGACATTCTCTCTCGGTCACGCTGTAGTTGCTTTCTGCCTGTGACAGATTTCGACTTGCGAACTCAAGCACTCGCCCTTCTCCATCTATAATCTGTAGAAGTACTGCTCTCAACCCAGTATCGCTAGTATCAGTTTGCACATCAAACTGTACTTCAAAGCGTAGGTGCTGTAGCACAGGAGTAGTAACGATAAGCCTTTTGATTTAATCAAAAACTGCTTGTTGCTCATCGAGCCATTCATACTTTCTAGCTTTCTTTGACAGCTGGGTGAGTGGCTCAGCGATCACGGCAAAATCTCTTAAAAACTTTCTATACCACGACGCTATGCCCAAGAAACTTCTCAGGTGTTTTAAGTTTCTTAGTGCCGAATATTTCGTAACCGGCTCGATATTTTCTGGATCGGGCCAAAATCCATCTCGATTCACCAGAACACCGAGATATTTTCCTCTTCTTGGCAAAAGACACTCTTTTCTCGGTTAATGATGAGACCGGCCTTGTCTACTCGATCGAGCACCTGCTCCAGTCGTGCTAGATGCTCTTCGAATGTCTCAGTCGCAACAATGATATCATCCAAATAGGATCCAAATAGGAAGGCTTGAGATCTGGTCCAATCAATCGATCTATGAGTCTCTGA
The DNA here is from genome assembly GCA_900490015.1 of Megastigmus stigmatizans. Taxonomy (NCBI): domain Eukaryota; kingdom Metazoa; phylum Arthropoda; class Insecta; order Hymenoptera; family Megastigmidae; genus Megastigmus; species Megastigmus stigmatizans. The sequence continues at coordinate 9,093 of UELV01096185.1, read as the reverse complement.
ATGGTTGCTCCTGCTTGACTCAGGCCAAAAGACAGTCTTTTATTCTGATATAGGCTCATATTCGGCACCGTAAATGCCGTGATGAGCCTTGATTCCGGCTTCAACGTAATCTGATGATAAGCATCTGACTTGGATACTGCATTGACCTTTCTAAAGTCGATGCACATCCGATATTTGACGCTGCTCTTTTTCACCATCACGATAGGGCTCGACCAACCGCTATCCGAAGGTTCAATTACTCCAGCCTCGAGCAATTCCCTCACTTGGCTGTGCATTTCCTCTTCAATTTTCTTGGAAACAGGATAATGCTTTTGCTTGATCGAACGAGCTGATTCGACCTCTATCTCGTGTTCAACCCATGTAGTGCACCTAAGTATACTTTCAACTACACTCATGGTCTGATTAAGCAACCGCTCAAGTTGCTCTCACTCCGCTGACCCAACGTCAGCGAGCCCTACAGCAGAAACAAGTGTGACTTATTTCTTGCTAAGCCCATCCATCTTGAGATCTATATATCTGTTTTCATCTTTGAAGAACAGCTGATTCTTACCGGGATCCAACACAGCTTTAAACAAGCGAGTGAAGTTGACTCCGACATAACAGTCAGTGTCCAACTCGGGAGTGACTCTCACAATCACATCCTTTTTGTGCCCTGCGATCTCGAAAGGGAGGCTAACGTAGTCTACTATGGACGAGCATTGACGATTTGCCATTCTCGCCACTCTGTCATAACTAGGCCGAAGTTCCTTACCGTACAATACTCGAATCCTAAAGCCTCCAATTTTCACTTGGAGCCACCAACGATTTTCATTCTCGTCTGGATTCGAGCATGCTTCTATTGACCCCTCTTGTTGCTCAGACTCTCATAACTTCTGAGCATCTGTCCCTGGCTTTAGTACCCGACTCGGAGGTCTTAGGCGGGATCACAGGAGCTGCAGTGACCTCTACTGCGTGCTTCCTTTGCCATTTCCCGCCTTTTTACTTGGCTGACTCTTCAGCCTGTTCTGCCCGAACCGTTTCTAGGTTCCTCGCGGAGAATTGCTCTACGAGCGATCCTTTAACTTGGCTGCTAAAGCCTGTATCTCCTTTAGCACCTGAGCCAATGCCGATACTTCTTGCTGCGATTGGCTCATGGCTGCTACCTTCGTCTCTACTCCAGAGACTGGTGCCTTCGCCCTCGGCGGCTTAGCTGGTTCTCTCGAAACTACCCCTGGCATTACTGCATTCTTTAAAAATGGTGGTGCTTTGCACGCCTCGACGACTACATTGATGAGCTCGGATTACCGAGCCAACTCCATCAGCGATTCTACGTCGCACGCTTCTGCGTGACGTACCAAACACTGCAGCTTCGGCAAAATATTCCGGAGCATTAGATCTAACTGTACCATAAGCGGCGGTACCGGAATTTGTTTCAATATTATGACCTGTAAGCATATTATAAAATCACGCACAGGCTCTCCTCTGCCCTGAGTTCTGGCACTGGCTTCGGCTGTAAGGCCCTGCTGAAAGCCTTTGTTTACGCCATACCACCTTCTGGCCGCCACGCAGAAATCAGCGCACGTTCTCCAATGATCACAGCCATTACGATACCATACGGCCGCAATGTCTATCAGTAACTCTGACAGAGAGGATAACAATTCCTCTTCGGTGAGCTTAGCCAGCACCCGACATTTTTCCACTCTTCTCAAGAATATTGCGATGCTTTGATCCTTCTCTCCTGAGAAGCGCACCTGCCATTTTTGGGCAATTTTCCCTCCATCCCGAGTTGAATTCCGCATCTAAGAACTATTCTCGTATGCTCAGATCCATTGTTTCGGTGCTCATTCTCTCGGGTCTATGGCTACCTGAGAGATTCCCCTTCCCTCAGGCTGTGCCTACCCCAATAGCACCTGGACCGTTGGAGCTTCCCTCTCTACATGTGTGCCCTCTAGAAGACTACTATTTTCAGGATACTATGTGTACGTATCCTGGAAATTCACATGGCTGCATTTCTGCGAATTTCTTTCAGCCTACATCTCCTGATACAGGCCAAATCCATGCGAACTCGGCCCTCCTGCTTCTCTGCTCTCTAGTCTCATGCTGGAAGCTACCGTGAGGTTCTTCTCAACCTGGTAGAGGCTAAACTCTGGAGCTGTTGGCCTCAACTGGCTTCCACTGCCGCCGTGTACACTTGTAGCCGGGGCTTTCATTATTGTCTCTAAGACTGTGCAGCGCTGAGAGACTTCAGTGACCATCTCGTTCAGCAGCACCAGTTGCTGCTTGATATCAGTGAATATCCCCATGATATTCACCGATACTCGACCCTCTAGTATTGAAGCTGGACTTTCCTTCTCCTCTCTTCCACGGTTGTCCACCACCTTCACCACTTCATTCGCAGGCTTAAGCTATGGTAGCTCTTCCTCCTGCTCACCACTGCTTTGCTCTATAGTTATGGAGCTCTCATCCTGGGGCAGGAATCCAGAGGAGAAATTCTATCAATATTTCAATAAAGATGAAGAGGGCAAATTGGTGTACTGTACAGATGTTTTCGGTTTGATGAACGAAATGAAGCAAAACTGTTATGTTCCTGAAGAATGGAGATTGTTTACAGACTCTTCAAAACGAAGTCTCAAGGCAGTACTGTTGCACAATGGGAATGAGTAAGCAAATGTACCAATGGAACACTCGACATGATTAAAAGAAAGTTATAAAAATGTCCAATAATTTTGGAGAAAATTCGTTATGCTGAGCACAGCTGAAAATTTGTGGTGATTTGAAAATCATTTCGATTCTCCTAGGCCAACAATCAGGATATGCAAAGCATTCCTGATTCTTATGTTTAAGGGACAGTAGAGATCGTGCGTATCATTACGAGAAAAAGGTTTGGCAAGCACGAGCAGGACTTGAACCAGGAAATCACAATGTACTGAAACAGCCTCTTCACATAAAACTTGGATTGATGAAGTAATTTGTCAAGGCTTTAGATGAGAAAGGACAATGCTATCAATATCTGACAAATCAATTTCCTCAATAATCTGAAGCCAAATTGAAAGAAGGGACATTCGATGGACCTCAGATCCGTAAATTGTTTTACGATGAACATTTCATAAGTACAATGGACGACTTAAAAAAAGCTGCATGGCTTAGTTTTCGAGGTGTTGTTCAAAACTTTTTGGGAAATCAGAAAAGTCATGACTATGCAGCTATCGCAGCGAATATGGTAAGTAGCTTTCAGCGTTTGGGGTGTTTGATGAATCTGAAACTCCACTTCTTAGATTCTCATCTCTGTTATTTTCCAGAGAATTTAGGCGATTACAGGGAAGAGCAAGGTGAGCGTTTTCATCAAGATCTGAAAGAAGTTGAACAGAGGTGGCAAGGAAAATGCGACGTAAATATGTTGGCAAACTACTGTTGGCTGCTGAAGAGAAATACTAAAGATGAAGATAGTTCAAAAAGGGTTAGAAATCCACAACATAGATCCTTTGAAAACACGAGAGAACGTTACAGGCAAAAGCAGGAATAAACAGTTTTCCTGACTACAACCACCAGTAGCGCGATTAAAAGACTTGTGTCTAACAAAATTAAAAGAAAAATTAGAAGTTACCAAAAGAGCATGTCAAAATACATAGGAATATAGCTTCATATAAATCCAAAAAAATTTTGACAGTAAAGTAAGAAAGCGAACCCACAATAGCATGTCTATCGTGCTCAAGTTTATATAGAGTTATTGTAGACTAATAAAGTTATAAGGTTATGGGGAGCAGATAAGCAAAGAGGGTTCTGTCCCACTTCCCCGATGGTACCGTCTCAGTTCCCCCCCAGGAGGTAGCGTTTCCCGTCTTTACTGCAAGCTCATCAGCCAAGCGATAGTCGATCTGAACAGGTATTCTGGAAGGTTCTACCCTGAAGTAGCTAACCGTAGGTAATTAGCTAATCACTGCGGTTGATAAGCTTATTCGCGCCGCACGCGTTTTAATCAGTTGATTTGCGCATATGCCGGGGATATTGCTCTTTACCGCGGCGGTAACATTAGCTAATCACCGCGACCTGTCCACGTCGCCGCCGCCACCGAAATTTGTAAACCTGCTTTTTATTTTATTATGAGTATGTGTGTGCTTTTATATCTCTCTTTCGCTTACTTAACATAGAGAAACAGTGTACGGTCGCGAGTAAAAGATGCGGGCAAATAGCTGAGGAACGAATCGTATTGGTGTAGCACGCGTCTGTATCGGACAGCTGACGGCTCGACACCAGCACTCTGTCTCTCTCGCTCTCGCTCTCTAGCACACACAAAAAAGTGTCAAATCGACAGATTGCTATAGAGATACAAGAGAGTCTCGAATCGAGTAAAAGTTGCGGGCAAATAGCAGTGCCCTGCTCTCTCTCTCTCTCTCTCTCTCTCTCTCTCTCTCTCTCTGTCTGTCTCTCCCTCTCTCCCTAGCTGGGTTAACACACTGCCTGCAATCTACACCAATTTTTTGGCCAGGGCGGGGCCTTGCTCCCCGTCTCTTAAGGGAAAAAAAAACTATGTTCGCGGGTGAGGTTCGCAACAGAGTCTTATCAATCTACTTTAACGATAAGTTCCAATGTGACAGCATGCGAAGGATATGGAGTAGAGATTGGTATAAAAATGAATAAAACATCAGATAAGTAATTGGGTTAAATTTATTTTTCACAAATTCAGTATATTTTTTTAAATGTACAGGCTCGTTGATGCATTTTGTTCTTTCTATTCGCATTCTGAAACGTCCTCTGTCGCGCGCTGCCTACTCCCACCCCTCGATGAGCATCGCGACTCACATAATTCCAAACATACATTACGCGAATGGTGGGTTCTTCCTTAAAACTTACACTTTTCATTTTAATTGCTTAACAACAGCTTCTGCAATTATTTCTCATTTAATTTGCATTGACTTCAGTTTCTTGCTAGTCGAAGTTGTAATCTGCTTCCAAGATTGTGTTCTCGACAAGGGAAAGTGATGGAGTATTGTCATGGTAAATTTTTTCAGCAGTTGGAACATTCCGTAGTGCACAGTTGGCTTTGTAGGCGAATTTGTGGTAGGGGCACAGTACTTTTAAGTCCCTGCAATGATGGACAGCGTATATCCTCCATATCATACACCATTGCATTTTCTCAGCACCTTTCACTTACACAACTCTAGTATTCCGCAAAGTATTTCGCAAAAAAAAATTTAAGTCCTCGTAAGGTAATTCTCCCGAGCTCCAAGACAAACCGGGATAATTGCACTCTAACCAGAGATTTGTGCTCTTGTACTTGACTGAGAGTCTGCACCACGATGTTGGCGGCTTGGATAAAAATACCCGCGGCTGGAAATTTTCGTTGACTGGAGCTAGTGCCAGTTCTTTCACAACAAACTCATTGACTGGTTGTTTGTAATCTTGTACATCCGGCACGTACTCCATTGCGACTAAATGCATTCACTTGATTGCTGAACCCTTTTATATCATCATCCCTACCACTTAGACCAGTTTTTTGACATCTCCACTTAAGGGATTGTACTCGACTATACTATCGTGTAGTATTAAGCAGTATGCTGAAGTGCTTACGGGGAAGTCTTTCCTAGCCTCAAATTCAAGACGTACATCGACTGGGGCCTGTTTCAAAGATACATTCTGTTTGGAACAATCGTTGACGATTAGTGGAGCGTAATCCAAGTAGTCACTCTTGTTGAGCATTGGCTTTGCCTGCTCTTTAGCATAGTAAGTCTTTTAAAAGTTAGCGTAAATATCGTATAGCATAGCATACTGATTCTGTTGAATATTGCGATTTAAATTACCGTACGGGTAGTATTATGAATTGAGAAAAAGTTTGACATTGCTTATATTGCAATGATCAAAACGGCTTGCATTGGCAGCTTTTTACCCCTTGCGGTTTGTCTGAAAACCCACAACGACGAAACAAGGTTTCTCTAGCTGATTTGACGTCTTAACAGTCCAAACATGCTTTGAGGTCGTAGGTAGTAGAGGATACTCACACAATTCCCAAGTACAGAAGCTCATAGCTATAGGTATATCCTTCTCTATATAGCTCAGCAAGCGTATCTTGTATTGATCAGATATAAAGAAATAAGGCATTAACCACTCAACTATCTTTAGATCAATTAGAAAATTTTCGAAACCTTGCTGACCAGTAGCTTGAGTTTGCACAACCGCTTTCAAATCATTCTTCAATCTTGTGAGAATGAGCTCATGCTTTGCATTGACCACAATTTTACGATCGTCTTCCGCAAAGCCTAAAATTATACTCAGCGGTATTGATACATCAAAGTAGCCATTATTATCTAGTTTTTGAGTCTCCTTGGTATCAAGCCATCCTGCGTTTTCTCAAAGAAAACTCTGACTTGGACTGAACGATAGTAAATCTTTCATAATGCTTCTCAGACCCACGTTCTTACATCTATCGATTTCTATAACATTCAACTCGTAACGAATTTCCTCAAATAAATGACAGATGGCATAGTTGACTAGCTTTGTATTGGCAACGATGGTGCCATCTGCTTTGAGCAATCTCCCACACACATGCAGTGAACTGCGTGAGGGTAGAAGCTAGAGATCTTGATGCTGTATGGATATACGAATCTCATCGCTGTTGTTGAAACCTGACGAGTTATAGGGCTTGTATTTCGTACTCCGTAACAGATTCGTCATATGCTATAGGAGATTCTATACTTAGGATCTCTGCCATTTCGTCGTTAGATATAGCAAAAGAGTATACAAGCTAATTTATTCCAGCAGGATTTGCAGCTCTTAGACCGAGGCTTTTGAGGAATTGCACGTTCTGAGGTGTTAGCTGTTTCACTGCCCGTTAGCGACTGACTGCTTGACGACATGGCAAGCTGTTAATATAGCCTCTACCAATCTTCACATTTTACAGAATACCCATATTATAATATTGACTTGATGTGTAATCGTACGGTTATGACCTCATCTCGAAAATTGACTAAATCTCCGTCTTGATCGACCGAAGAATATTTTTCACGATTTATTACTGAACTGTAAAACATCGGATTATTATGTGTAAAAGCTTAGAGTTTAAGTAATTATATATAAAAAGTTCGAGGATATAAGTCAGTTTTTTGTAAAAGTCAACATGTCTAATAATGCCTACAGTACGCATGGCCGTAATTATTTTTTTATAACAATAAATAATTGTTTAATTAGTCTAGCAAAAGGTTTAATACCATCAAGGATAATACATTCTTATACAAAACCTTATAAATATAGCAGAATAAATTAATTCGAACCCGAATACAGCAAGCTGTACGTAATGCTGGCAGCCTAAATGACAGTCTGTACGGATTCAGAAAACGACGGTCGACGAAAGGAGCGATCCGAGAGGAGGTCTCCGAGGCGGCGGCGCTGGTGATCGCCGGGGTCGTCCTCATGAGCCTCTTAGATCTGGAGCGAAAGAGGATCTATGACAGGAGCGGAGAAATGGGAAGAGTGAGAGCCACTACAGAAGCACGGACAGAGACACTGAGAAAATAACAAACCCTATAGATGAACAGTGACAAATACAAGTGGCCGAGGTAACTAATAAAGGACGTACGAATTTAGACGGAGAGGGGAACGAAAGAGGTGAACTTTTACTTTACCTATCTGCACCGGATGGCGAAGGTTACGACCCTGTTCTGCAGGTACTGCGGATATGACCGGGACGACGCGGAGCACACATACTTTGTGTGCTCCAGCTGGGCAGCCGAGAGACAGTGGCGCCAAAAAAGACAGGTGGCATTATACCAGCAACATAGAGATCCTAATGCAAAACAGCAAACAGATATGGAACGACATAGCACGATACGTGAATCCAATTCTCTAAGGTAAAATGGCCGATAAATGCCGTGAAGACTGGCGCGGGAAACAGAGATTAGACAAAGACAGAGAAAACAGATACGACTGTTGTAGCGCATAGACACACCGGACGACCCGAAATGATGTGTTAAGGTAAATAAGGTAGACATTAAAGTTTCTCCCTCAGCGACTGATGGTTCCCCATCGACCTATGGTCAAGGAACTGGGGGTTTAGCCGACCGGCTACTGCCCGATGCCCCGGCACAAGGGCGAGCAATGGCCCCCCAGTCTCGATGTCCCTAACCTCGGGTACGGGACTCTGACCCCGCCTATATTCGCGAAGCGATTATCCCTTTTTTAACCACAAATATAAATTAATGTGAATATAATACATTATTGACATTGAATTTGGTTACGCCAGTGTTAATGTAACGTGTCGCGCCAACCGTTCTCGAACTTTCGAGCACTGTCTTTGTTTTCGCGGTATATGTAAATACCGACGAGTAGAGGTAGAGCTCATTGCGCGCTTTACGCAGTTTCGGCGGTAGTATTCACCCGGCGGCCGACTCGTGAGGCAACTACTAGCGCCCCGAATTCTCGCGATTCCAAGAGATTATTTATCCTAGCACCAGCAAAACCAACAAAACCAACAAAACGAGTAATGTTTATCAGATTTAAATTGTCAGAAGTGATTCTTTAGAGTAATAAAGAAGTTACAATTTGGATTATATTTCAAATGTTAGCGAGCCACTTATTTTTACCTACTAATTCTCCCAAACTCTATTTACTTTTATCGGCTTTAATTTGTTAACCTTTAAAGGGCCGGGTTTTGAGGTTTCGAAACCTCCTTTGAAAGTGCCCAAATTCATGTCTTATATCACCCATCAACTATGTACAATGTTCCTATCATGGACCGAGCCGATATATCGGCTCTCCGGCCCTGGAGGGTCATGAAAAATTTTTAGTTCGGTAAAATAGGAATAAAATCATATTCTCAGGTTTCGAGATGTGCTGCATCCAAATCTGGAGTCTGATCGGTCATAACTGCTCATAATCACGGTCATTCGAGGTCAAACAAGGTCACTTCAAGGTCAAATGCAGAAAGTATCATATATATTCGAACAAAAATTATATCTAAGAGTATCCCGAGGTGCTACATCTGAATCTGACACTTGTTTGATTGTGAATAGACATAATTATACTCATTCTTCTGGGTATATGGCCATCTCAGGGTTTATGTGTTTTGATTCGTGCATTTTTTTTAGAAATGTGGAGTTTTTAGGCCTTCTACTCTCCTTCTGC
>UELV01096184.1:0-20321 GCA_900490015.1 Megastigmus stigmatizans | reverse complement strand
TTAAAAATATTTAAATGTATATTTATGTTGGTATTTATTCTATTATAAATATTGAAATAAATTATTTCAATATTTTTATTATTTATTTAAAAATATTATTTTTTAAGAAAATTCTATAAAATTGTGTAGTAAAAATTCAGCTCACTTGGTTAGATTTACTCGGTATCGCGTGACAACTGAATGAAAGTATCAAATACTGGTACAATGTATCACTGAGAATTACACGAGAACAGGAAGAGATAAATAGACCTACTAGAACTTAAATTACTCTCCCCAATGTATACATGAAGTAACAAAATGGTCCTATAATTATGTGCTTTATACTATATTTTAGAGATTAATTTATTTAATGATAAAATGTGCTAATTTTTAATATTTGGATATATATTTCAACAACTATTGGACAATTGTATCAGTTCATATAATACAATAAATGAAAGAATTGAAATACATATTTTATTCGGCTTGAAGGCAAATCATAATTAATTAATATAGAATATTCTATTTGCACAAATAATGTATAACATAAGCAGACATTCTAAAGATGGCATTATTTATAGTTGCTATCAAACCTTGTACTACGTTTAAGATCTTGAATGCTGTAATAATTTTTTATACATTCTCATAAAAAGGAGTTACGTTTATATGATCGTCATAACTTTTGAAATTTCCATGAAAAGTTCTCGACGTCGCTCTTATGCGGGTGTAACATTGTACAAGGTAAACAGTTTTGCTAATTCATTTTGTTCTGCATGATTGTAGTTTGCACATAGAATATATAATGCATATCTCATAATTACTCTATCATGTATAGAATTTTGAGATGCGCTAAATTATATGAATTCAAGATATACTAAATTATCAGATGAAAAAAATTTCATTATTTCAGTTAATCGCACTATAGGTATAGTATTTATCGTTGCCGTCACCCTTCGTTTTCTCTCTAAATAATTAATTAGGCAAATCAATAACTATTTACTCCTTGGAAGTTAAATGTGATTTAGTGATTCCATTAGAGGACGTCATTTACTTGATTGCAAATAATAATTACTGATTTATCATTGGGTTTACTAATACACAATTACCTTATAATGTGATTTTTTATATTTTAAGATAAGCCGATTGAGAGTTTGATAAAGATATACATGAAGTGAATAGAATGAACAAATGTTATGGACAGAAGTTTGTAAATTTTTTATCAGTAGGTATATCTCAGAGAAAAAATCATATATACATGAAATAAAATAGATTCTTAACGGGGTGACGACCACTGTACAACCGCATTAATGAAAATAATTAATTCATCTCATGATTTAGAGAATATCTCGGAATTCTTGTAATTTAAGAAATCTTAAAATACTGTTCATGTTTGGGTAATTTTAAGGTGTCATTTGCTTTCATCGGATCAGCATACAAATAAAAACCAACATTCATTTAAAGAGACTCTATCCCTGAACGCTAATCCACAATTTTAAGGGGATGTGCTGTATAGTTGGAAAGATTACTACCTTGCCAATTTTTGCATTTAATGAAATATATAAAGATAGTGATTAATTATTGGAAAAAACTTTCTGCCACCATCTCGGTAATGACGTAAACATTATGCGATTCAAGTTTCATGAAATTTCACCCACAATTTACTGATTCTTGTCGTCAAAACCTCTTTGTCATAAAAAATCTCTGAGGAAGTGGAAAACATATTTGGCGCTCGCTTTGGAACAGAGGTGGAAAAGCAGTAAAATATTTGGGTTTGAAAAACAGGCACCAAAAGTTGAGTTTCACACCCGATGTGTTAAAAAAAGTTTTAAAGTTCTACGAATTTATTTATATAAAACGTCTTTTATAAAATACGTTTTCGTATAAGTATGTGTTTAAATTTTTATCATTGCATAAATAATAAAATAATATTAAAGTAGCATATAGTAAAGACGCACACTGCAATTAATAAAAAATACTTTTTCTTCTAATAAAACCATTCACGACAGATTCTGTCTTAAATATAGCAAGACCATTATATTAAATGGAAGTTTATTACTTGTATATACATATGTTATTGAGTCAAAGTGCTTTTATTAATTAATAGCAATTATTTGTAATTGAGTCTATAACTGTAAACGCCAATAAATCGTGATTTTTGTACCGTTTTAGCTACATGTCGATAAATTGAATGTAAATCGCTCATACATTACGCACTATCAACGAAAGGCAATCTTCATTTAAAATCAATATTCGCTGAATACGATCGCAATTACTACATTGAAATTTCAAACTAAATGTATAAATAATTAATTATTATACTAAATTAATAATTTATTCTATAACAATAATTAAAAATTTTGATTTAAAAATAAGGAAAGTTGAAAATGATACTTTTTTTTGTAATTTTTTAGGCCTTACGAATTCATAGAATATCAATTGAATCTATAATGACTTTCGAAACCTGAATGCTTTTATTTTAAAAATTAAAGCAATTCATTTTCACTAATGGGCGATCGATTAAACCAATGAAACTTGAACCAAGCTGCTCTTATTAATCAACAATACTATAATAGGTGACTGATTAAGCTCTACTTTGGCTTCTAGCGGAATTCAAATAGAAACGAAATTCAAATTCGTGAATAATTTTAGATTACCTGAAGTAAAGCAATTTTATCGCTTTGGAATGTACATAATTAAATCTTTGCTATCGATTGTAAAAATGTAAAAACTAATATTTTTTAAACCAGAAAGTATCTTTTACTATAGTAGAAATTGTAATAAGTTTGTCATCTATTTCCTGCAAATAACAAAATGTTTAAAAGAAGTTACTAAATTAAAGTATATTAAAATATATTATTTATTCTTTCACGGTTTTTGGTAGCGATGCCTTTATTTTATTTTTCTAATATTTTATGAAAAGCAGTCATTAGTTATCTATGAGTTATTATTTTAATTACTATTGATTTAAACAAACTATAAAGCTCATGTAAATATTCCATTTGATTCAATAAAATTTATATTACTTTATTATTAACACTATACTTCTTATACTTTTAAATTAAATCCAAATGATCAAATAGAAATTTCGTTGATCCAGAAAGTAGTCGGGCTTACTTAGTTAGTAGTTATGCGTTGCGAAGATCAAATAATTACTGTTCGAACTTTGTTCAGTGTTTGATGATATCCAGTGAACTATGTTTCTCGATGACAATTTAACAAACAGTAGAATGTTGCGATATGATTGTTTGGTGACACAAGTTCGTGTGCTATATAATACCAATGATTAGATACTTTCCTCTGTCGATTTGTAAAAAAAAGCCCGCTGTCAATAGATTGGCACTTAGCTTTCACAAATTTATTTCGAAAACATCCTTTTTACTATCACAAAGCTTTAGCTAGGAGAATGCAATTGAAGTTTTATGATTTTATCAGACGAAATAATTTTAACGCACATATTATAAGACGCAGTTGAGCATTTAAATAGAATTTCTAGAAATATGAGATTGCTATTTTCAGTACCTAAAATATCTCATAAGAGACCAATTGTGCCATATTATCCCTTATTTATTCGGAGATCAGTCGCATATATGTGCACAAATATCCTTTTTCTCGTTAAAATTTCAAAAGTTTTATCTTGCATATTAAAATACATGATGTATCTTTTAAAGCACTAAAAGAACTTTATGTATTGGAAATTTGGAAAGACAACTAGATATATATTGTATTTTTAATTTTGGATAACAATCTCTCGGGTATGTAATCTTATTTGGCAGCTCTTAAAAATATAAATTTAGATGCTACCATTATTATTAAAACTAATTTGATCATATAAATATAATAAATAAGTAAGTGATCTATGTGAATTAAAACGTAAGCCAAAAATAGATTTAACTTATTACGCTTTATTTAAAACTAATATTTTAAAAATATTTCTCATTTTGTATGCATTAATCGTTCTGTTTTACGTGACACATTTGCACACCCGTTGAAAATTCTATTTACAAAATATTTATATATTATATTCCTTAAAGTAAACATATGGAGCGCTTCGAATTGTGCACAGCAAATAAAAACAATCAGTTTAAAACAAAATTTCTGAAGTTTTTTCATATTTTGTATATAAGTTTATTTATATATTATTATATATAATTAGCGAATTACAACATTTTGTTACTTAAATAATAATTCATAAACTTCTCATTTTTTTTAAATATTCTCAGTCAATCTTGTAATTAACCACATCAATCGTAGATGATCAAAGTTAAACTCAATATCTCATAGAGATTAGATAATTAAACTCCATTCAAGTCTTATGAGGTATAGTATTGCCCGTAATTGACCGGAGATGAAAATTTGCGGAAACCATTAGCGATAAACCGCTTAATAGAAGATTTACGTTATAAACAATAAATAAAAGTATCGGGAATTTAAACGGAAAATATTGGTTTTACGTAATGAATTAGAACTGTAACATATAATATATTATGCATATAATATAGGCTAATGATAAAAAGATGACTAATGTCTCCCTAGGTATTTTGCAGGGAAATTCGGTTGCATTTAGGATGCACTGAGCCGTCCACGATAATGGACTTGAACTAGTGGGTCCGCGTAGTGCACTGAGTATTCCTGCATATGTGCTCCAATACAATGCAGCTTATGCTCTTTTTCTTTTTATGGTTCAGTAATACAATTATGAGGCTGGCGTATCCTTTAAAGCGGATTTTAAAAGCCATAAAATGTCTTATATTATGTTATTGATAATATAATTAATGAAGCTGATCAAAGAGACAATAATTTATGATGAAATAGATAATTGTGTTTCAGATTTATTCATAACGATTTCGTGATAATTGTTGTGGTTGCAACTTGTAGCTTTTGCATAAAACACGCTTATCCATTTTATATATAATTTTGTAATTAATTACATGTCTTTTCCGATGTACGATTGAACAACGTTTAATTTGTGAAACATATTATGTATTATTTTAAATTAATTTTAAAATTGATAGAGATGTAATGATGATCCGATATGAATTCGATACGTAACAATAGAAGGGAATAAAGGAAATACAATCGCTTATGCATCTGGATAATCATGAAATTTTCAATGTATTAATAATGCGTTTGAATAATATTGACTGACATCGACCATATCTGTAACTTTCGATATTAAAACTTCAACATTCAGGGCTTTACTTTGCACAGCGTGTTTTATATAGAGTAAAACATCCTGCGCTGTCAATTATGTTAAAATATATATACTTTGATTACATGATTAAGAATTACGAATAAATATTTGAAACGCTCTTATACTATGTCAGAACAAAGTTTTTCCCACGGCCAAAAAGTATCTTATGAAAAAAAAAAAAAAAATCATCGAATCTTGGATAACTAATAACTCCACCCGCTCATGATCGACCGAAAAAGTACTTATATAGATAAAAAGCATAGTCCGATCTATATGCACAACGCAACTGTAATTTCGTCTAATTATCCAAGAAACGGTCCTCAGAAATACACGGCACAATCAGCCCAACCATCGGAGATCAGGGGGTCTTTAGCCTAATCGACCGTTGGCCACCACCGCGTGTCCGATTAATCCGGTAATTCAAAGGCTAGGCTCGCCCGGCGCGCACCACTCACCCAGACTCTATCTTCGCGTCGCGACGTAAAAGAAAAGAGAGAGACGGGGGTGCAGGGAGTGTAGGGGGAGGGGGGGGGAGAGGTGGAAAAAGGAAAAAGCGAAGTAGAGCACGCCGACTATCAAAAGTCAATCACGTTATTAGGCGAGGAGAGCCACGAGCTGTAGAGCCTCGCGGGTCGATCGGCTGGCAAAACCGCACGCGTCGCGTGTCAAGACCTAGTTACAGTCCGACTACGCGTGCGAGAGAGAGAGAGTGGTTCTCTGCCCCCCCCCCTTCCCCTCCTCACCTTCCACGCCTCCTCTGTGGACGTGTGCGTGCGAGCGCACTTTAAGCGATAGGTGCGCGAGCTGCACCTGCCAAAGGGCCCCCTTTCAGGCCTATATATATGCTACAACACTTTGGTCCACGTTGTAAGCGGCGCGATTTTCCTTACCCTCTCTTGTACACACTAGCTCCGCGAACTCCTTGCTTTATAGTTGTATATAGCGCGAGGAGAGGGGTGGAGTTCCTCGGCACTTCTCATTTTCCAAATGACCGTGTTTTAGCCCAGTGGAATTCGCTACTAACGAGTTCGGGGAATTGCTTCGATTCTTTTTTTTCTTCACGCTATTTTTAGGGATCGCGCACGTTGCGTGTAAGTGCTGGGTAAACAAGTCCGAGTTGGGGGATTGGTGTGATTGCCGTGTAGGATTGACCTTTTGAACGATCGCTAATGCTGGATCGGTTGCGCACCAACCGAGTCTACGGCCAAGTCCCGTGTGACTTTAAGCTATAGTTTCCTTAACCGCGAATAGGATCACGTGCAGTTTTTCATTAGTTTTTCGTAAGAGCTGTGCAAGAAGTTTGAAACAAAACGATTTTGCCGATTTCCTATAACTATGGTGTGATGTAATGTTTGGTTTGTGATAACGTTTTGGTTTTTCAAATTTGCAAATAAACAACAATATGTTTTTAGTTTATAAAACTTATTTTGTTTCAAATTCATGTTTATTTGTGTACACTGTTGGTAACGTTACCATTTCAAAATATTAAATTGTAAAAAAAAAAATAATATTGCAAAGCTTTTAACGCTGTTCAAACTAGAGAAATAGTAGAAAATGTGACCTTACAAGTTTTATTCAATCTATTTTTGTGAAAAGCTAAAATCAATTTATTTATTCCTTCTTTCGAGCATCTGATGCAGTAAACACTCCTGCTTATAATAAATACAATAATGCTAAGCTATACCAAGAACTCTGACTCATCGTAAAATAACATATGTTTATAAAATTTAAAATTGTTAGTGATTCATACAAAAAATATAAAATCATCCTAGTGCTGTATATTTATTCGTTAAATTTTTAATCATGCTGTTCATTAATACCTTTATTTTAATAACGATGTCTGAGTATTACGTAAATAGCAGTAATGTACTTAATAAAAACTTTTGTTCGCGAAGTGTTAGAGGACTGCATTATAGTAAGCTTTAACGCTCATACATCGCGTGATAAATTTTCTAGTTGTGGGGATTACATTGAAGTTTTTACTGTATATTTTTATGGACTATAGCAAATTTCACTTATAGGTAAGTCAATGTTCTGCGCACTCGCGCAAGATAAAAAGGGTAACCTCGCTCGTTAATCAGCCGCACAGGAAATAATTTTAAATTTCAAATGCATTTTGTTAAAAACAAAATTGAAGGATTTACGTAAGAGATAAATTAAAAGTTTTAATTCTAGCTCGTAATGCATTTTTTTTTATACAATTTATGCCTGTGCAATCTAGTTAAAAATGGTCAGAGTCGTGAGTGGTTCGCTTTTATTTTGATATTTTTCAAGTTCTTCAGTTTTTAAAGCGCAAACTTCAGCTTCATTTCGACTCTTTCTCATCATTTCATTTTTTCTCTGGCAATAAGTAAATTTAATAATCCGTTACGGCCTCGAAAAATAATATAAAAATAAAATTGTTTGTTATTACGAGTGAATTTTCGAGAAGTACGTGGTTTTTTCTGGGAATTTCTAATAGTTCATATGTACCTACATCTCTTTCATATGTTTTCCAAGGATTTATATCAACCCACGTTGCAGCAACTCAATTTTGTGAAATGTTCGTCATTTCAAAGCATATACTACGACAGAATTTTTATCAACATCGCACAAACCGTCTTACTTCGTAAAACAATTTTAAACAAAGAATAATCCCGTCCACCAACAAATTAAAAAAAAATCCCTATATTACTTGCAAAACAAAAAGAATGTTCTCTCACGAACGAACAAAGCCCAACCCTTGAAACTCTCTTCACCTAAATTACATTCAAGCTCGTTAATGCCTTTCCCAGTAACTTCGCATAATTAACCTTTTTTTCCGCGTAACGATCTCGCGCGCCTATCTCCACCGAATCACGATGAATCATTCGGTTTCCCGCTAATCTAAAAATTATTATTACAACGGTAGAAAGAAAAAGACACTGTACGGGAAAAAAAGCAGACGCACGTACACGGCAATCGGTTCTCCAATACGCCACTCTTACGTGGGCGCATGCACAATGGAGTGCGCGCCCGCGCGACGTGTGCAGGCGCTCGCTATCTTCTCTTTCCGCGCGCTTATAACGGTGGCAAAAGTATAGAGCAGGTCGCGCCAAGTATCGACTCGCTTCTCTCTCTCTCTCTCTTTTTCTACATATATATATGGTTCGCGCAGCGGGGAACATGTCATCGCTGTATAGAATTTTTACGTGTTCGCAGCCCCCAAGCGCGCCCGGACGATCGGTCGTACCGATATACACATGTATATGTGCAGCTGCACATGTATGTAGGCTCGTGCAGTTACGATGGAGCTGTGTGTGCGCGCATCGTGATGTGTCGTTTAAAAGCCTCGGTGTGTACGTATACGTATACGTGCGAGAGAGCCTAACGCCTGGCTAACGCATCACGCATGTGGGAGAGAGAGAGAGAGAGAGAGAGAGAGAGAGCGAGGAAGGAGCGAGTTGGCGAACGATCGAACGTTGGCAGCCCTGAAAGAGAACGTCCGTCGGCAAAATCGATCGTCGGTCAAAGACCCGGAAGTCCACCTGACACGGGCTTTCAGGCTTCCACTCTCTCTCTCTATCCTTCGCGCTCTTTTCTCCTCTATATATTCTCACTCTCTTTAGATCCACTCTTCCCGCTCTATCTACATCTCTTGCTCGCGCTTTGCTCGCTAACTCGAGTGCACTCGATCGGAATCGCATTTGAATTCAAAGAACCAGAATGCGAGTCGCGAGAAACGATCTTTCATATCCTCTTTTATTTTAGCAGCATCCCTTTTTTAGTTTTGTTTTTAGTTCTCGTTGTATTACATTCGACGAGCATACGCTGCTGTGTCGTCGATTTGAGAGAGAAAGAGAGAGAGAGAGAATGAACAAATGCGTGCAATTAGTGTGCATGCGATCTCATTCATTCGCGCGCGTTTATTGGATATCATGTCCTGTCGATAAAAAGCAAGTCTGCCTATACTGACGATTTGCGCACGACCGAGTGCAATCTTCTGAGCGCGCTTCTTTTGCAACTGCTGCTGCTGTCACGCTGAACGAGGGAATTGAAAAACATTTAATTCGATCGTATTCCAGAGCTTACTGAGTTATTTACATCGTGACGTATTGTCCAAGAAAATATTGAAATGGAGTTCATACTTTATGCGACAGAATGCTGCGGGAGGCTGTTATATAAGTATTTCGTTCATAAATAAAATTTAATTTGAGCGAACTTGACAAAAGGTCCTTTTTAATCCTTAAGTTCATATTTCATAAAAATTACATAATGTTCTTACTGGGGTCACTTTGATCATTGGCTACTACTTACTGCGACGAGGATATATATGATTTTTTTAAAATATTACAAAATAACTGTGTAACATCCGCTAATGTAAAGGAATTTTTTTAACATCATATTCAATTTTGAGTACGAGAAAAATATTTTGAAAGCATAAACAGAAAAGTGAAAGATACTCTTTTTCCCTCGAATATTTTACTAAAAAATTCAAAATAGCACAAATTTTTTTACAGATGAAAAATTTTACCGGCTACTCCGGAAGCGTGATCCTTTAAGAAAAAAAAATCGTGTAATAAATTATGTAATTATTTGAGAATAGAAATATAAAATTGTGTCTGCTATAAATCTCACCGCAGCGTGAACGTTACAGGTTAATAAATATGCTCATTACATTTATAACTTAATACACAATTTGCGGAAAAAATGATTGACGTTATATAAAATAGAGTCTCGGCATGACGTTAGCCTGGAAAGATTTATTATTCCAAGTTTACAAGAAAAATTAATCAATTTTTTATCGCTGAACGTTATAAAGTCCGTTTTTATACTTGAAAAAAAAAAGAAAATGAAAAAAGAAAACAAGGAGAAAAGTTTCGAAAAGGATATTTAAAATTAATAGCGCGCTCAGTTCCAGCCGTCGCTCAGTCGCTGCAAAGGTAAACGAAATACCCTTGTTGTTGATTCTTATATCGTCGAGCGCATCTAACATAAATGTAGGCTACTCGATATATCCCTAAAACCCTATATACATATACCGTTTTCTATTTCGAGGCCTCGCCACACAACTCACTCTCTTTAATAATGTTCGCTCAACCCACCCCACGGCCAACTTAGAGAGAGAGAGAAAAAAAAATCCGACCAAAAGTCCCACGAGCCGTATAGGCGCGGGTGTCTTTATCATGGAACAGGCAGCTCTCTCCCTAAAAATAGTCGATTCGCCAATTAGCAGGTACTTGGTGCCTGCACACGCGCCCCCACCGTCCGCGGACACACATCGACGACGGCCCACGAACCGGCTTTTGCCAGTCGACGAGATTTGTCTTCGCCCCAGGGGAGGAGGAGGAGGAGGAGGAGGAGGAGGGGGGAGGGGGGTCCCATAAACTTGCTGCACCTATCAAGATGTCGTTAAGGAGGTCAGAGCCGAGCGCGCACGCGATCCTTATATACCTCCTGTGCACCTTTCCCTCCCCGCGCTCGCGCGCGTCTCCCACTACACACACACACACACACACACAGCCGCACGGCGGAGCTTCGAAACGCGACGAATGATTCGCTCGATGGGGAAAATCAAATACGTAAAGCCATTGAGCGAGAGACAGAGTGAGCTAAAGAGCTAAAACCGCTTATACAGTATATTGCACGTATACGATCTATACTGCGCGTCGCGTGTGTTATTTGCACTGTTGTGCGCGCGCGCGCTTAGGCTATATACAATGTGTGTACACACCCGATGCGCGACCGGGGGCTTAATTTGTTTCTCTCTCTCTCCGGTTATTTTATGTTTTTTTTGTCCGCGCTCGTTCGTTTCTTTCCTTTCTTTTTTTTTATTCCCCCCCCCCCTCCCCCCTGCGCTTTATTGATTACCGGCAGATTTTATATCGTGTACAGGCTGTGTTCGGAGAGTGGAGTAGAGAGAGAGCTCGAGCCTTGCAGTCTGCGGCCTGTACGGAATTCGTGTCGAGTTGTTGTAGTAGCGCGACGAGGTTGTTGAACGAGGCGACAATGAACACGAATTTCTTTTCCCGTAATTTATTTTTAGACTGCGAGGGATTGAGACTTTGGTGCGCGACGGCGTGCATCGGCGCCTTTTCGTATATGGAATGTATGCAAATTGGAAAACATTGACCTTTAATTGTCGCGTTAGACGTGTGTGTGTATGTGTGTATGTGTGTTGACTGGATAAACGTGTGCGATTACTCGGCTAAATGTTAATAGATTCATGATATGCAGCACGTCGAGTTTAAAAAATATATATGTGTTAAACGCGGTTTAGGACCGAGATAATCAATGGGCAGAATTGAATTTCTTATAATGCGCTCTCGTGAGAGCCCTTGCTTCCCCGGTATATAGCGCCAGCAGAATTCAATATTTCGCACGATTACTTTTCCGCCCAAGGTCATCGAAAGATCAACACGTTCGCGTCGCGGCCAGTAGTACAACCCGAGTATAGGTCGTACAACATAGCGCGGTTACACGCGCGCGCTCTTGGATTTTTAACTTAAATTTTCCTGGATTATTAAAATAGTTTTCAAAGCTAAATGTTGCGTTCGCTAAGTTGGCTCGCGTAATTAATGAACTGCTCATCGAATAAGTTTGCGCACTGTATGTCTTTGAAAATGTTGGCCGCTAATCCCGTACAATAGGGGCAGAAGTAGGCTAAGTTCAATGCTTTCGACGTGCTTCTGTTAATCGTTACTTGCAACTTTCCAGCCTTTATAAAGCTACTCTTTTTTTTTGCCACCTTCAAACATTGGCTGTAAGGTAAAAAGTCTCAGGAACTGACCGATTAGTATTAGCCGAAAGAAAGTTTGTGGAATCTTCTGTCTATAAAAAACTAACTTAGTGTTCAAAACTCTTTTGCATACTCAACTGACAGGGAGTTTAATTGTCTACAGAGAGATTTGTAATGGAAAAAATTTTCATACACAACACGAGAAATTAAAATAATAATGTATTTATGTACTAGTAGCTGGCTACCCTGTAAACGTGTGTTTATAATATTGATTGCTATTAGGCTTACAAGCTCGCATCCGCGTAAAGTAAGTGTATCAAGGATTGCAATGTTGGTTTTTGAAGGTCATGGAATGCAGTAATTAGCTCAAAAGTTGGGAGCAAAGTTGAGTTTTGCTATCCTCGTTTACTCTACGTATATGAATGTAAGCTATACCATTGGTACAAACAAATATTTTAGCGATTGATCAGAGGTTGGATAAATTGGTTACTGATTAAACACTTTGAAAGAAAATCGATTTATCTACTTTTTTCGATAAATATCTGGGATTAAATTTGGATAATTTCATTAATTAACGTTGTACATATAGAAAATAGACTAGTACAAAATCATCGATCATCAAAAAATAAACAAATGATGAGGCAAGTCCCAAAAGACTCCCTCTAAACCGATGCAGTACTTTTTAAGGGCATAAAATATTTAATTAAAAAATTTTTCTTTTACGGTGTATAAAATTTTTACTTTACGGTGTATAAAATATATGAAAGTAGATATGTGTTGAGTCTGGCAAGGCATTCGCTTTAGGTAAACTTTCATCAGTATTTGTTTTTACGCTTCCATCAGTAGCGACTAAATTTTTTTTATTTCATTGTTTTTTTTTTTTTTTGCGCTTTTCTCCTTTTATATTAAATCGTATCCTTTACAGAGATAGTTAATTCTACAGTTTACGTTGACTACGACTTTATTCTCATCAAGTGAATCTTCATACGATAAAAAGGAGAAAGCCATAACAAATATTATTCCAGTGCAAATGCATTATTTTAGAAAATTAATTTAACTTGAAAACCAGAGATTACTCTTTACATGATTCTTCATTAAGTTCACAACGAAAAAGCGAATTGTGAAGAAAAATATGTAAAATTACTTTGAGTATTTAAAAGCCAACATTGTAAAGATAAAAATATATCACGCATCCACTAGTATAAAATATCTTACCATCTTAAAAATTGAATTTTTTTTAATAAAAAATGGAATTTTATAATAGTAATATTTTCCTCCTAAGAATGAAAAAGAATCATGTAGATTTTCTTCTATACAGAATGCAATTTCCGCTCGGCCAAGTTTAATTTGCAAATTAAATAGTGCGTTTACCAACGTGTACAGGTTTAAGGGATATTTACGTTAGTCTTTTATTTGATCTACTAGAAGAGAAATGCCCGAGAGTATTTCGAAGGAAGGAAGCAGCCTTGGTACTGTATGTGGAACCCGAATTTTACTTGTCCCCAGGGATGAGCGTGGGATGTAAGTAACAATTTGCATCAATTGTGTAGACTCAGTTAGAAATACTAGAACCTAGTATTAACACTAATTTGGTATACCGTGTATTTTGCAAATATTTATTGCATGACAACGTTTACGTTTAATTATTAAATATCAATTTAGAAATAAAAAGTATTACACGTAAATAAGTATTATTCGATAAACAAGTAGTACATGTACAAGTACTGTGGAATATAATATTTCATGAATTGCTAATGATGTCATACATAAGATACGATCCTTATTTATTTTAAAAAATTTTAATTACTATAATAAATTTGATTATTTTACGTATTTGTTTTCTTATATTTGGCACTGCATCTAGAATGCATGTCAAGGAAAGTCTGAAGATTTGAATTTTTACCATTTCCAGAATGACTGCCAAAAACTTTTAAGATCCGAAAATAAAGATTTGGATCATTAATTAAAGAAATATAAAGTATGAAAGTTATTTTTTATATTGTCGTAATAAAAATAAATAATATGACATTAAAAACTTTAGTTATTTTGTTATTTTTTCAGTTTCTAAAATCAATTTTTTGACGAATAATAAAAATATCGTGAATAAAATACTTTTTTGTTTGTGTATTTATATAGTAACTCTGGTAGAAAATAAAACGACCAAACTTGTCAGGAAAAGTTTGCTCTTGTAACTCAGATAAATTAATATTTTACGACGAATTCTCGATAAGATATTTTAAATTATCAATCTTTGTATTACATTGGTGCAAGGTTTCTACAATGAAATAAGGTCGACAATTTTTTTAATTAATCTAAAATTTTTTCATTTATAATGTTTAAATGGAATCGGAATCAATAATAACATTATATTATATATTACGAATATTTTATTGCGTATTACGTATAAGTTTAATTGAACTTTTAAATGAGTTATCTATACGTTTACGTTTTATAAAAATATCTCATTCTAACTATGTCACGAAACCTGTTGAATTAAAAATAGAATTCAGAACAGCATTGAAAAAAGTATGTTGGTTAGCAGTAACAAATTCTGCTATTGATGTGTTTTCAATGTGCAAACTCTTCCATGTATGATTTTAACCGCAGTGATGTGTACTTTTTCTTTTAATATTGATAATATACTATTCTATGAAGTAATCATAATAAAATATTCAATGGTCGTTATTTCGTATTGATCCAACGAGGTCGAAAGGATTTCAAATGTAAAATATCTGATGTACTGAAATTTTTCAAAAGCTTTCTATAAATGACTCGTAATCAACAATTTTGAAAACCAAATTTGACCTACTTTGGTATTTTTCAAAAATAACTAATATAATATTGAAGTACGTGGAAATGAATCAATTTTTATTTGTTAAATATCAAGCAAAATTTTTGGAAAACAGTTCCTATATACTTGTTCTTAATTACATACAATTTGAAACCGTATAATAATGTTTGCCTACTCGTTTGCGCATATATTTGTTTTTGCATAATTTAAGATATGAATAAAAAGATAAGTAAACGCTTTAAATTTCCATAAAAGCGAGCAACGATGTAAAAATTATGATGCAATAATTCTTACAAATATAAGACAAGCAAATAATCAAATGTAGATTTTGTGATATTTTATTTGAAGCTCGATCACGTGTAAAATGCATAATGCTTTTAACGGAAAGGCTATTGAGGTAGAGGCGCTTAATGCTTTCTTGAACCAGTGAAAACAAGGTAAAAGCAGTCCCCGGCTGCCACACGTGTTGCAGTAGGATACGCTGGGGGTAGAAAGTGTTATTGGACCACGGAGGCCGCGGTGCACTTTCAACTTTAATTTAGTGACATGCTTTCCTACTCCATTCGATGTCGAGAAATGTATGCAAATGTGCACGTGAGCTTGCACACGCGTAAACATTTATTGAATTTTACTAAATAAATAAAAAAATGAGCAATATAGAGCTTTCATTTGTTGTATTGTTCAATTTATTGTATTTTCGCGCACGCACAAAGAATTTCAACGAAAATCCGGATTTTGTAAAGAATGAAATATAAAAAAAAAAGCTTTTGCGTAAGACAATCAAAGTTATTTCGGTTCGTAAAAATTTCCACCTCATCGCTCCCGCATCGATAGATTCCTATATAGCCAATAACTGTGTGCATATATCCGAAAGCCTAATGAAGCAGCACTTGAAACCAACAGGGACGGAGTCTCTCGATTCCCGTGCACCGATACGCCACCGATATTACCACCCAAAGCCAACAACGATCTTCACGCATTCGCAAACTCGCGGCAAAGACATAACGAGGCGCATATCCAATGCCTATAACAAGTCGCACGCAGCAAACTATACTTTTGTCTTTCCCATCCATTAATACCTCGACCCCCCGCACGCACACACAATACCTGTAAATCGTTGACGCATACATATGCTTGTATACTGGCGTCACTCGCGTATAATGAAGAAGTTGCAGTGCAGTATAGCAGCAGGGCGAAGAGGCGCGGTCCCCGCTCGCTCGCGCAATTGATTTCTTCCGGCGCCAACGAATCTACCACCCGATACCACCCACCCCTTACGCCTCTATCTACACACACAGACAGACGGACACAGAGATTCTCGGTACGGGGAAAACGTCGAAAACATGCTGGTGTGTGGGAAGTGCGCGCCACGCGTTATATGCCTTGGCGCCACTGCCACGATATATACCACTGCACACACACACACACACACACACCAGCAGAACTCGTACTATATATATACCAGAACGAGAAAGCAGCTCGTAAAAGCAAGTCTCGCGTTGGATTTTATGTCGGTACGTGTGTGTGTGTGTGTGTGTGTGACCGTGTAGAGAGAGCGCGGCTACCGTTTTATCGCTGTAGCCGCGAGGATCCTCAGCTTTCCGCTCCTTGTATAACTTTATACATAGCCCGTGTCTTTTTCTCATTGGGAGAAATGGACGGCGCGAGGTAGGTTTTTCGGCGCTCTATAATTGCGCGATACTCGAAGAAATTGCACCGTATATAGTCGAATCGGATTTTATATGCGGATGCATTCCAGCGCTGTGCGGTGCTCTCGCGAGCAATTAATACTTGCGAGAACGCGTTACTGGGCTAATGAGTTTGGTGCTGTTTGAGCGACCGCGCCGCGGACGAAGACTTAACCCCAGCAATTTTGAAGAGTGCCGCGAGTGTTAGTTGATAGAAGAAAGCTCGTCGAAGTTTTTTTTCTTTGGGTATATATGGACGTTGTTTTTTAATTATGCGCGGCGATCGTTAAATAACGTTGACTGTGAAAGGCAGGGCGGAAGTTTCAATATAGCGCGAGTGCAGGCGTCGACTTTGACGATCTTGAAGAAAAGCACAAATTGTTTGTCCTTTGTTGCTTGCTGTCAAGTTTTTTTTTATAATTATATTGTTGGATATAAGCATAAAGGAGGATCCCGACACTGGTCGCTATTGATATTACCATAATTCAAAGTATAAAAAGATATTTAATTTAACAAAAAGATTTTTCCCTATACTTAATACATGGAGGTAGAAACAGACGAGAACAGAAAGATCCGATTTTCAATCAATTTTTTTATAACTTTCCCACTGTGGAAGAAAGTCCATTTTTTTAAATTTAATATTATTTTATTCTATAAGTGATGATGTATGTTTTGTACTTTCCCTCTAAAGACTTCGTTATATTCTGATTTCGCCGAGGACCTCTTTCGAGTGAGTTTAAGAGTTTATTTAACAAGTGGCCTTTAATTGATGAATAAGCGTTAGCATTTTTTATTCAGAATCTATTGAATTGAAGCTTACGTTTTTTATAATTGATTGTATGCGTATATTATGAACCAAAGGATTAGAGAAATTCGCGGGGATATTAAATCGGCTCAAATTTAACAGCGCCGAAGAAATATTTGAATGTAAATATCCAATTATAAAGACTTAAATAGATTTAACATCAGTGTAACGGATTTATCGAAGCTAAATGGTTTTACAAATATTTGTAACTACCAGCTTACAAGAAATCGGTTTTCAATGCATCATAATGACCAATCAAAAATATTTACATTAATTTTCAATTTTCGTTCTTATTTTCTCTCTTAAAAAAGTGTTTGTTAATATATTTAAGCTTTTATCGCATTTTCCTTACTTATTCATGATTTTAACAATAAAACCCCTTTTCAAGCTAAATAAGTCATACCGATTCATATAAATATTCACGAGTAGAATTATAAATTCTCATAAGCTCGAATCTGTTGATTATCGGAAATTATTTGGAATGTATAGCCTCATCGAAGTATCTATATCGCATACCCTGAATCGTCAATACATATTATTCGCCGTTATTACGGTACTCGAATGTTATCCGACCGATTAATAACTGCAATTTCGAGTCTTGACAAAAAGTCGGAAAATACGAGTATTGATATCCTATACACAATAACGAATCTATATTCTGTTGATATCTTACACAATAACGAATCTATTCTTTTTTGCTATACGGAAGAATGTCGGAGGAGGTCTTTCGCGAGAAAATAAGGCGGATCGATAAAGGCATATATATCTAGCGCTACGGAAATTACGTTATGTGTAGCAAAGACATTGTTTAAGTGCTTTTTCCCAGACAACTATATTAGACCGCAAATGCTTGCTTCGTAGAGCGTGGAAAAGTCGAGAAGGCTATAGTTCAAACCCATTCGATAATCACCTTTAATTGTCTACTAATTGTGGGCGCGCGCACAATTTGTAGTTTCATACCGCGAGAGATCTTTATCGCGCCTCTTTGTTCCTATGTATTAAGTAATTACCTATTCTTAACTCACTTTTTTTTAACCCTTTAGTTATATCTCTAGGTTGAGTTTCGTATACAGGATTTTAATTGAGCGTTAATAATTTTCGACAATTTTCATGCCTTTATAATTATAATTTAACGAAGATTGTTTAAGCTTCAGCTTGTTGAAAAGCATGAAATGCCATACTCACGGACATTGAGCAATCCAAAGTTTAATATCATGCGGACTATAATGAACTGGCCTTGAAGCTCGCAAACAGCGCATTTAATTTGAAGGGCGAGAAATCGAAAAATATAGTAAAAAGAAAATACTTTTGAGAACGATTTTTTAATCTGCTAATTGGGTAATAAGGGGTTTTTCGTGCGTATACGAACCGCGCCAGAACGTCGATCGAAACGCGCGTCTGACTCAGCGATTCTCCCACTATATAGTTTTAAAACATTCTCAACCACGGCGAAAAATTTATATCGATATAAATGGAAGCTGTTTTGTGACACATACACACTCACACACACACACACACATATGGTGTACATTGTTAATGAATGGAAAAAAATTTGTTGCTGCGCGTACGTACATAAAAAATTTTCCTAGCGCAAACAGGAAAGAAAATAATTGCAAGTAGGGAAATATAATTGTTTAAACCAGCCTTTTAGTCACTTTTACGAGGAACACGATTTTTAACGAGTATGCAAATACGTTCAACATACTATTCCTGTTCCCTCGATGTTCTTTCATATTTTATTCGTGACGCACTATATTATTTTGGCTATCTTGAATATTGCACGTGTGTTTACACCAAATGGGGGACTAATTAACATGCAACATTAAGCAGATCAATTGATATTAATAATTTAAAATCACTAAGATTCATGGCTTTCTTTCGCCCAACAGCTTATACGATCGCAAGCGTAGATATCACTTACTTTATGGTCGGATAAGGCAAAGAAAATAGATATATATTAGTTGTCTACTTTCTCTGAAAATAAAGAAACATTAAACGCAATCATTGAAATCTAAAAGTGCTGCCTCTTATAAAAAAAACTCTTACACTTAATGTTAACCTTATCTACTTAACAATGAGTTCAGAAACTTCTGATAAGCTCATAACTGCCTGTACTTTTCCTTAAAATGGTAGAACGCACGTTTATTTTATATTCTTATTTGTTTCAAATTACATATGTTTGAAGATTTAACTTTTACCGGCAGTAAAAACAAAACATTACGATATCATTACTATGCGAATGGTCTACGTTATAAAATTACATTCCTTACAATGCCTACCTTTAACGTATAACGAAAAGATCGGAAAACTACTAAAACTTTGAAAGGCTACAATTGTCCCGAAGGTGATTGAAACGCTCTCCGATTGCAAAAGTGAATATCCAGAATTAAATACACACCACCATTATTCTTGGCCTCTTCCTTCGTCTCGTCCTTGGTGAGATTCCGACTGATGTCGTTCACCACCTCCTTCACGTCTTCCTTCACGTCGCGTACAATATCCTTGGCCGTCTCCTTGACGTCGTTCGCCGCTTCCTTGACGTCTTCCTTCGCCTCCTCGACCGCCTGCTGTATACTCTCCTTGCTCGTGTTGCATCCCATCTCGACTCTCTATTATATATGTATATATCAACTCACTCACAATAACCAATCACCGTTCACCTGTGATACCTGTGATACACCTGTTAGCCGTATATATATAACACCGCGACACGTGTGCGATGAAAGGAAAGTGTATATATATAGATATAGAGAGTTTAAATTCGGCCGGTCCGAAGCTACGGTTATACTACTTGGGCGGGCGAGACACGAGCCGCGAAAAGAGAGCGTTATATATAAAGCTCGATAATTCCACGTTATCCCCCCCTGGGCGCAACGTTGTCGAGAGAGAGAAAGAGAGAGACTGAGAGTGAGAAAGATAGAGAGAGTAGTCTCTCTTAAGCCGCCGTGAACTGCGTGCCACTCCGATTTTCACACGCACTTCTAAGCTCTCCACAGTCGGCTCCAGGCAATGATTTAAGGTTATGTCGTGTGTGTGTGTGTATCTGCACCGGCAAATGCATACACGCGGTCGTGCCGCAAGCACTCTCTCTCTCTCTCTCTCTCTCTCTCTCTCTCTCTCTCTCTCTCTCTCTCTCTCTCTCTCTCTCTCTCTCTCTCTCTCTCTCTCTC
>UELV01096183.1:0-10837 GCA_900490015.1 Megastigmus stigmatizans | reverse complement strand
TTCAAGGTCAAATCCAAGGTCACCACCGAACTTCTCGTTGAAAGTTACATAAGCTTTGACCTTGGTTATTTTATTTTTTACCAAGCCTTGACAGAAACCTAGGGGTTTCCATACTTTTTCCCCACCCTGTAAGGTATGTTTTACTACAAGTATATAAGAAATAATGTTGATATTACACTTATTTTATAAATAATATGAAACGCAAATTTGAATAACAAAAGTGTAAAACAAAAAGTTGACAAAGGCACACGTATGATAGTACGTGATCTGAATAATAGTATATTACATATAAACTCTAATTGAAGGATCATAAGAAAATTATAAATTTATAAAAAGTGTTATTTAGATGCTTTTATTTGGTATTTCATATATGTATGAATGTATGCATGTACATGTATAAATATATGCATACGTAGCTAAAATGTGTGTAAAAAGTTTCTAAATTTTTCTACGTAAAAAAGCTCAGGAATTTTTTGACGAATTTTCCGGGATTGAGTCGCCATTTTGGACATTTTCATGTTTAATTTCCAAAACCTATGGGTATAATTTGAAAGCTTAGACAAAAAAAAAAAATTTTGAAACAGTTCAACTAGATTGACTTATCGATTCGTGTCGAAAAATTCGATTAAAATAAAAATGTCGTCGAAAAAAACGAGTGTTTTTTTTTACTTAAAATGGAAAATTTTCATGGAAAATCGGAAAATTTCAAAATTTTTCCGCCGGATTCTGAAAGAGCACCCTCGAAAATAGTAGGGTACGAAATTTCATCATTTAATTCAATCGGTTTCTCATTTACATATGCTATCAAACTTAGCATTCCAAAAAGTGGCTGTTTTGACGTTAAAGGGTTAAGAAAGCTTTCCGCATCGGTCTTGTGAATGTGGATAACCTCAACCCATCGCCTGAATAAATCCTGTAAAACTTAGATAAACTCATAGCCTATTCCCGATTTTCCCTCCCTCTCTCTCTCTCTCTCTCTCTCTCTCTCTCTCTCTCTCTCTCTTCCAGATTTTCCTTTGGACTGCCCTTTTGTGGATCAACTTGTATCTTTCAGGGAGAGAACAATATGTTTTTACTAGTAACTTGGGCAGGTCATCATGGTTTACGACGTACGTGACGCCCTCACTCCTGGAAGCGTTGAACATATTTTATATGCAGACGATTTACAAATTTATATTCAGGTACCCCGAGAGTGTCTGGATGAGGGAATACGGAAGCTTGAGATGTCAGCAAAGGCGGTGTCGGACTGGGCGGCTGGCGCTTCTCTAAGGTTCAACGCAGCGAAGACAAAAGCTATTGTTTACGGTTGTAACAAGTATGTTACAGAGTTGTTTTTCTGATCCTGGCTGCTGTTTTCGGCTTGGAGACGATGTCCATGTCCCCTTTTCCGAGACTGTTACTAACCTCGGAGTTGTACTGGATTCAAAACTTTCTTGGAGACCACTCGTGGATATGATTACGAAGAAATTTAATCGGATTTTATACGGTTTAAGATTTTTCCGCCGATACACCACTGAGGTATTGCGTAAACAACTTGCAACAGTTCTGTTGTTCCCTTATCTAGACTACTGCTCGGTGGTTTTTCTCGATGCCTCGCAGGAGTTGAGAAATCGACTACAAGTACTGCAGAATTCATGTGTGAGATATGTACTAGGTGTTAGGGGAGATGAGTACATTTCTCCCCATAGGGCTGCTCTGGGCTGGCTGCGCACTGATACTAGGAGACGATACTTTATTAGGGTACTTATGTAAAAAGTCATGCGTATGCGTTCACCAGACTACCTAGAATGTCTCTTTTCTAGGTATGTGCCTAGACCAACCGCTAGAGGAGAAATTAAAGATCTCACAATTCCCTGAATGCATACAATTGTGAGAAACAACATCTTCCAAGTGCAGGGTACGCATTTATGGAACTCTCTTCCTGATGAAATTCGTCATCTACCATCACTCAGCAGGTTCAAGACTTCTTTGAGGAGATTCCCTCTCAACTTAGATTAGATTGTTAAATATAGGTTGAGCGACATGTGAGCCTGTCCTAATCCTGTAAATCGTCCTGTCCTTATTTATTATCTTTTATGTCATGATTCGAGTACGTATGTAGTTTAAAGAAACAATAGACAGACGTTGTGCAAGTGATGAGGTGTGAATGCTCGCACAACCTTGCTGTAACTTGTTTATAAACCATTTTGCATATAGATTTAACTGAATTTTTACTATATTTGCAACTCATCAGTGATTTAACTATTTTTTATTTTTTTAAACGTATTAGATTTATCGACAGTTCTGTTCATTCCATAAAAAGTTATTATATTAAATTATTTAATAAAGTATTTATTTTAGAATTAAATATTAATTTTTAAATAAATGTGTATTAAATAATAATATTTCATTTATTATTTATACCCTAATGATAAAGTGATTAGAATTTGGGACATAGGCTGATTTCGAATTGCTCTTGGTTGAAATTTAGTGATTAGGATTTAGGACATAATAACCTCTTCATTAAGAAATGAATAAATTATTTAATTTTCAATATTTTGGCTCTGTTCTTATTTTAAATTAAAGCTAAAAGTTCGACTTTCAATTAAAGGAATAAAGTTTTTCATAGAATTTATAATTTTCTTTGAATTCATAAACAACTTACACCCTTGGCCTTAACTGATTAGGAATAGGGACAGTAACGATAATACTAGTGGCGCAGCTGTGACTACCGAATAACTGCAGCGGAAAGTTACTGGTGTGGTGAAGGAGAGCGGACTGAGAGCGGGCTTTCTCAATGTAATTCTGTCAGAGCTCACGTTGGGCAATTCCCACAATTTCTTAGCCATAATCCGTCCTACCATCTTTTCGGAATCGCCGAGTCGTGGCTTAGCCCAGTCGTTGATGATTGACTCATTCAGATCGATGGGTTTAGTGTGCTACGTCAGGACCGTAATGTAAAAGGTGATGGCGTTTTCCTTTATGTTCGTAAAGATTATAAAGTCAAAATCCTAGCTAAATCCAACAGGACTAGACCTGGCAAACCAGATATTCCTGAATTCATCTTCTGTGAGGTTCAAAAGGGTAACACGCCACCAATCCTAGTTAATGTTATTTATCGGCCTCCAAAAGTAGCTTTTAATTACGATCCTGACTTTCTTAGTTCTCTGAGAGACCTATGTGATAGTTACAGCCACAAGTTGATTATGGGTGATCAGAATGCAGATCTGTTATTGACGACTGGTGATTCAGAGTTTTGTTCAGAGATTAGCTAACGAACTCTCACTTAAGAGCACCCAGCACAACTCAATGCATCGTACTGAGATATCTCACACATGGATTGACAGAATTTTTGTAAATGATAACGATACTATACTTGACTATGGGAATGGTCTTGCGCCCTTTCGTAGCAGGCTCAATATCATAGATGTTAGCATTGATTTTCATGTTGCGTCTCATCCTAAAGAGACTTTCAGCTTTAGAAGCTATAATAAGATAACCTCGGTTGAACTCAATGAGTTTTTGTGTCGCTGCGATTGGTCGACTTTTTCCATAAATACTTTACAGTCTGACTTCGACATAAATGGGGCGCTTGAATGGCTGAGCGCCATTGGAAGATATTAATGATCTTGCGTCGTTGAAAACTGTAACTCGTCATAGAGGAAAAGCTCCATGGATTGGCGCTGGGCTTCAGCTATTCATAGACAAACGCAACGCTATGCATAGACGATAAAAAGGACCGGAAGTACCGTGCTCCTGGATGAATTTCTTCGTTTACGCAACGAGGTTGAGATTCGTATGGTTCAAGAGCGCACCTCCTATCTCGGTAATCAACTTACTGACGCTCTTGATTATAGGAAAGATATTTGGAGGGAAATGCGTAATCTCTGCCTCTTGTCCAAATACAAGTAGGAGCTGCATGTTTACACCCCGGAGGAGTTGAAGTATCACTTTGCGGGTGTCAGTCGCACCCAATGAAAATATAGATAACGTTATGGATATTATACAGTTCGCATCTTATGATGGTCTTTCTTTTCGACACGTTTCATTCCCAGATGTAGTTCTCGCCATATTTCATTTTTCATCACAGGTGATGGGTGCGGATGACATACCGCAGATTGCTGTAGTGAAGTCCTTGCCAGTATTGGAGAATTATATAGTCCGTTTATTAAACTCCTTCTTTACTCAGGGAGTCTTCCCGAGTACCTGGAAACAGGCACAGCTAGTGTCTTTAAAAATGATTTCAACTCCATCCTCGGTTTTAGAATTTCGTCCTATCGCCCTACTGTGTTTTCGTTTCAAGGTGCTTGAGAAGATTGCTCACTCCCAAATATCTCCAGAGCTGGCATTCCCGATCGTTTCCAGGCAGGGTTTAGACAGCATCACAGTACCCAGTCAGCCCTGCTCAACCCTTTAACGTTACAATTGCACTTCTTGAGAACACTGACTTTGAGTGAATGAAAACCTATGAAAACGATGGAATTTTTTCATGAAAATTTATACCCCACTATTTTCGAGGGTGCTATTTCAGATTCCGGCGATAAAATTTTCAAATTTTTTCATTTTCCAAAAAAAATTTCAATTTTAATTATAATCGCTGTTTTTCTTGTATTATTTTTTTTTCAATCAAAATTTTCGATTGGTTCTGATATGTGAGAGCAGCTAAATCTCACTCTAAATCACAGACCGTGCATTTTTTGCCTAACCTTTCAAATGGTACCCATAGGATTTTCAAATTCAAGATAGCGGACTCAAAATGGTGGCTTAAAACCGATGAAAAATTGGAAATTCCAAAAAATCCGTATTTTTTACATATTACTTGTAATTTCATTAAATTATATGACGCAAATCGATAATATACAATGTAATCTACCAAATTTAATGATTTTATAATAAATAAACAATCATTAATTGCCTTATATAACTAGAATAATGAGCTCGATCCCTAGTCCTCCAGAGTTAAAGCCTGTGCTCTCAGCGCACCAAATATACTATAGACTTCACCCACACAGGGGACAAACGGATCGATTTTCTTTATGTTAATTTATTTTGTTTTGTCCCCTATACATCGTTTTTAATTGTGTGAGTGTATTTATTAGCGTGAGTGGGTGTATGTGTGCAATGAGTGAATTTTTAAATTTTAGAATACAATTTGCTGATAGATATAGACCGCTTGATCTACCTTGTTTGTTTGTATTTTAAGATAAGACGCTCTGTGATATTACCTGTTTAAATATGTAGAGACTGTTTTTGTATTAGATTTTAACATATGATTTTAATATTAGCTTATCGGGGCTTCCGTCAAACGTCGGATTGTGATTAGTCGCCTGATATAATAGAAAATAACTATTCGGGTTGGATATTGGTTGGGTCGCTGGTTCATATATTTGTGCGTATGCTGTGAGTATTCATGCCGATGGGGTGATCACTGCGACGTGAAGTTCTTCCGTATTTTGTGATCCCTAGTCCGCTGGCACTAACTTTAGCCCGAATGCTTATACCTGGGCGAGTAAATCCAGGAGGTATGGTTGCTCGTTCATGTGTGTGGTTGTGGGATGCTATCGAAGGATAGGTGATGTACTGGATCATTTTTCAATTGGTCAATATATCTCGAGTTCGCTTGTGTATTCTTCGGGCTTAAAAATGAATTACGTGTTTCACGATTGCTCTCTAACGAGACCTCGTGCCTTTGCGATTTCGCGCCTAATTTAAAGTTTTGCGCTGCTGCTTCCGCATATCTTTCCGCGAATGGCCTTTGTTGCCTTTGTACATGCACTGTCGGCTGATTATGCTGTTGAGCGTTTGCACTACGGTTTATATTGCCCTATCTCCTTGCACGGTGGCGTTAAATTAAACTTACTGAGCGCTTCTTCAATCATAGTTTTAACTTCCCTAACACCCATCTGTGCATCGTATTCATTGTAATCTGCGTACTCTGCGAGAGATTCCGCGTCCGAAAATTCCGATCTGAGGGACCGCTGATATCCTCCTGCCCTCGATTTCTCCGATGGCCTATCTAAATTTTTGTCGCTCTTTAAGCGGGAGAAAAACGATTGAGCGCCATATTTTATACACTTCTTACAATTTTCTCCCTCACGATTTTCCGTGATTATAAATATTTACGCGCTTATTGCTGGATGTGATTAACTTTTAAAAAAAGATTCTCTATATTGTGTGTGCTCTCGAGAAAGAGAAAGAGGAGCTAAAAGAAGGAAGATTTCAAAGGGAAATACTAGCAACGCGATACTTCAATACCTTAATTGTTATAATTGATAAGCTTCGACATAGATATATTTACACACCTATATTCGATATAATCACACTCCCGTATCTTGAGAAAAGCTCTAAGACAAATAAATGCACTGTACTTACATTAATTCTGCGATCTAGACTGCGAGGATCGTCGACAATACAGAGAAAGCCTTTATGGCGCGACAATGTACACTGATCCGTAAGGTTTTTCCACGCGTGTATACTCGCGATCGCCGACGTTCGGTGTCGACGATAAGACGGGAGGAGTTGTATGTGCTTTCGTTTCTCTCTTCCTTCCGTGACTTATTTGTTTCGGTTCAAAATCGCAAGGAAAGAAAAACCTTCGTACGATATGCGCGCTAACCAACCGAAACCCTTCACTTAACACCCGTATTACATTGGAGGGTTGAGTATCGGTCGATGTCCGAATAAGTCGGATTATTAAAGTCAAAGATGTATTTATTGATTCAAGTCGCGAAAGATAGAGGTGTGTCTCTCGGATCAGTCGTACTATCATTGATGCTCACTAGGTCTTGCTGCGCGACGGTGGTAAGTAGTTTTGTATTAATTACAAGGCGGATAAGACCCCTGAATAACGACCAACGAGATTTTAACTTTAACAAGCATATATCTTTAAAAACAAAGAAAATATTACAACCCACTACACATGGCGCTTTTTAATAATCTAGCTGTGCAGATGTGACGAGATACCTTTAATCGCGCCAAAGAGAAAGTCCGTAATATTAACCCTTGGCTACCACACTCTTTCGCGTCGCGTCTTTTTCATCCATAATTTAAAGTACCTAGTTTTTCTTTGAGTTTTCGAACTTTTTTTCTTACTTTACTTAAATTTTGATTAAACAACATATATCACTCATTAAAGTAACCTCTGAACACGAACAAAAAAATCAAGCCTAAATATTAAATATATTTTTTTCAATAATAATTTTTTATCGCTGGGATCATATTGACCCCGGTGTGGCAGCTATGTTATGTCAGATATGTGTGGCGACAAATGGTTAAGCAAATAAGGCTTTGCGAGCAGATTACTTAATTTTCGGTGACGAAATCGTTGCAATCATGCAGAAGAAGGTGCGTGGAGTACACTTTATATCGCCACTAAGCAGCGCTTGGTATACACTTAGTGACAACACACACACACACACACACACACACACGCGCGCGCGCGCACGCATTCACCCACAAAGCACGAAAAAGAAAGATAGTATAGCGCTTAAAACTGTTCGAGCAGGTGAAAAACGTGCCGGCGCCAGACGATGGCTGGAACGAATCTAATCACTCCGCGCGCGCGCGTCAATTAATTTTTTCCAGTTTCGTCGTCTCACTTTCTCCCACGTGCTTACCCCATGTCTGTATCTCTCTCGTGCCTAAGTGGTGAGACGTGTAAACAACCGTCCAGAGGAAGTTCACTCAGTAGGGTTAGGATAGGGATTGAGGGATAGGGCACACGAGGACAGCCGAATAATCTTCCGAGCACTGATGCACTTCGTGCACGTCTTTTAGTTTTAATTGTGGCACTTCTGTCTGTTTTCCGGTGACGAACGCGACACCGGGAGCAGAGACTCAGGCAACAGATAACCCAACTGAGCCATCCGCCATGTTACATATGACAGCTACGTGGGATGACCGTCTGGAACGCGAGGCAGAACGGCGAAGGGGCGAAAAAAGGGAAATCTAAGGGGAAAATTAATATAAATAATAATAGCAACAATAAAAAAATTGATGAGGTTAGGCAAAACAATGCGAATAAAAAGTCAGAGAATAATAAAAAGAATATATGATTAGGGAATGTGGCTGCTGGAGAGCAAAAGGGTAAAAGGGGGGTTTTACGTGCGGGTTTTCTTAATGTGAATTCACTGCGAACTCACATTGAGCAGACCCGTCAATTTCTTTTTGATGATCCTGCCTATGACCTATTCGGTGTTCCTGAGGCCTGTCTTGGCGCGGGTGTAGGAGATGATGTCATTCAGATCAAAGGTTACAAGGTCTTTCGTCAGGACCGGAACATTCATGGCGGAGGAGTTGCGCTCTACATCAAGCCTCATTTAAGCTGTAATATCTTAGCTACCTCTAACACAGAGTAAAAGGGCAAACCGAGAATTCCCGAAAATCTTTTTTGCTGCGTTCAAAACGGTGACTCTCCTCCAGTCTTTGTAGCTGTTATCTATCGACCGCCTGAAGTTCCCTTTACGAAAAACTCTGATTTTCTGGAAAAATTGCGAACCTTCTGTTTAGACTATAGCATTAAAATTCTAATGGGTGAACTGAATGCCGATCTTTTTTTTCACCATAATGACGATGCCAAGTTTGTGCGCAAACTTGGCAACTGAACTGTTCTTGCAGCTGTCCTTGTCTTATTGACCTTGACAATAACGTTTGGAAGGAGCTAAGAGTCCTGGAGCTTCTACCCAGGCGCAAGGAGGGGGAGCTCAATGGCTTTTCATTGGACGAGCTCAACAAGTATTTCGCTGCTGTGTTTATCACTCCTCGAGATCATAGTTCTGAGCGCGAGAATATTATCTCTAATGCTGCTGAAAAAGGTTTTCATTTGAAAGACATCAACTTAAGTGATGTCATTCTCGCGTTCTCGCACTTTTCATCGCAGGCACATGGAGTGGACGGCATACCGCAAAGTGTTATTATAAAAGCACTACCTTTCATCAGTAACCCTCTTGTTAAGCTGTTTCATTCCTTCTTCTCCAAGGGTAATTTTCCGGCCATTTAGAAGAGAGCACATGTATTATTTTTAAAAAAATGTAGAGCACCTTCATCTCCCTCAGACTTTCGGCCCATTGCCCTCGTGTGCTTTCTTTGGAAGGTGCTGGAAAAAATTGCCTATGCAGCTGTGCGAGAATCTAGCGGCCGCTCGAATGTTAGACCTATACCAGACTGGATTCAGACCTGTACTCGATGCAGACTGCCTTACTGAGACTAACTGAAGACATCAGACGAGGAATAGACAAGAAAATTGTGACCTTGCTCGTGCTTTTCGACTTCAATAAGGCTTTTGACACCATTTTACCTTCACGACTGCTCGAGAAATTACGGTCAATGGGCTTTTCCAGGGTTGCACTTACGTGGATCAACTCCTATTTTTTTAATAGACAACAAGCAGTTATTTCAGGTTCCTCTGGCGAATCATCTTGGCTCGCCATAAATCTCTCCACAAGGGTCAGTCCTGGAACCACTTTTTTTCTATTTATACATAAATGACTTACACGAAGTACTCCCTGGAAGTATCCATCACATTCTGTATGCAGACGATCTGCAAATTTATACCCAAGTGCCAGGTAATGCTCTGGATGAGGGCATGGAGCGGCTTCGACGAGCTGCTGAGGCAGTGTCGAAGTAGGCGAGCGGTGCATTTCTCAGACTCAATGCGGGTAAAGCCAAAGCCATTCTTTTTGGGTGTGATAAATTTCTGAACAAGTTTCAATGCGGGGATCAACCCAGCATTGAACTGGGAGATGGTGTCGGTGTCCCCTTTTCTGGCACAGTCAACAGCCTCGGTGTGTTGCTAGATTCCAAACTCTCATGGAAACCCCATATAGATGCCTTAACCAAGAAGTTCAATCATATTCTTTTCTGTCTACGCTTTTTACGAAAGTATACCATCGAGGTGCTGCGCAAGAGGCTGGTCGAAGCTTTTCTGTTTCCTCATCTAGACTACTGTTCGGCTGTACTGCTGGATTCATCCCAGGAAATACGCAACCGATTGCAAATGTTACAGAACTCCTTTGTTCGCTACGTGATGGTTATTAGGCGGGATAATCACGTCTCCTCTCACCGTTGTTACCTAGGCTGGTTGCATACTGATTCAAGGTGACACTATTTTTTGGCTGTACTAATGTACGAAATCGTACGCGTGCGTATTCCCAACTATCTAGAGAGTCTCTTCTCCAGATATGTGCCCAGAATAGTTCGTCTTGCCAGCAGCAAGCGCGTGACTGTGATCATTCGAGCTAGGCGTGCGCTCGCCAATAATTATCTTACCACCAATATGTCAAAACCGCTTCTCCTTTCCTTGAATCTGTCAGTCGCTTGCGAGATAAAAAAATATGTATCAACGAAATGCTTCCTTTTGAAGCATTTAAAATATTTTTAGACCTCAACCAGCTTGCTTTGAGTCTGGGTTTTAGAATATGTCTGGCACAGCGGTGGCAGATTTCTGATCAGGAGGAGGGGAGGCGAGCGTGCGCATATTTTCACCTCTGTTGCGGATCTGCAGGTAATAGCTGATGCTTGTCGTGGAGGGATTGGCAGACCTTCAAATCAAAAGCACGAGGAGCATTCAAAAAGTAAGTTTCCCTAGTTTGGCGTTTCTCTCAGACGCCACCAAGCGGACTTGAGCTGATCATAGTTTCAGTTTAGGTTCTACCGATAAGAGCGGAATTGGTTTTGGTGGCCAAGAATACTTTTTTCAGCAGTACGAGCTCGACAATCATGGAGCTACCAGTGCAAAGCGGGTCCGATTGTGTATTACGTGCGGTTATCCATTTTTTAACTGCAAAAGGGTTAAACGGCAATTAGATTCACAGTGAATTGGTGACTATTTATGGTAAAGACTGTATGAGTGTGCAGATGG
>UELV01096178.1:0-14301 GCA_900490015.1 Megastigmus stigmatizans | reverse complement strand
ATAAGTAGTTTTACTTATTGGGTGCACATAAATGATTCCAATTTCAGTTCATAATTTATTTTCAAGTACGCCTTATTGTACTTTTTGTATTTCGTATATATATATATATATATATATAACTTATTAATATAATGAATAACTAATAATGCAGCTTTGATTCGAGTTTTCTGGTATATAAAAACTGTAAATATCATTGACAAGGCCTACTAGTCAACTGTGACTCGCATATCACCTTTCCTCATTGATTTCTACCCTCATAAGATCCAGTCTGCCAAAATTGACAAACATATGCTAAATATTTTTTGATAATTCTACATTTGCGCAAAGTATCGTCAATTTTGTGACAGGATTTTATAAGGATAGAAATCAATGAAAAAAGGTGAGTTTTCAGCCCTTTTATAACCTACTTCTCTCAAATTTCGATGCATGCTGTAGCCTTTTATATAAATGTTGATATAACTTAAAGACTCATTATTCAATATCACGAATTCTAATGAATGAAATAAAAAAATATCGTCAAAGTTTCGACGTCTTAAGGGAGTTCTCTCGATAATTGAATGGACGATGTTAATAAATTAAAAAATTTTATGTAGCAAGGTAAATGATTGAAGAAACTCCAGTTAAAATTTCGCGAAGCTATGGTACCCCAAAGCCGAGAATTAAATATTTTTGTTATTGCTTTTTTAACACGTAGTCTTATGAGAAAGATTCTCTTTTTTTCCGATTATAAATTAATTGACGATTACAGCTTTTCGAGTTTGTTTTTATAGTAATAGAGAAATTTTTTTTAATTTTTAACAATTTTCTAAAGTACCATAGGGTATCGGTGAAATAAGAGGGAGTAGATATTTCATGTATAAATCTCATTTGCCTATAGATAATACATGCAGAATATACACTGTAAAAAAAAACCTTTGTGAAATTACCTACTCTCAATATAGGTAATTTCACAAAGGTTTTTTTACAGTGTATACCTGTATATATGGACTGCACTGGTCAAATCTAGTGAATTCTGTACTTGACTTTCTACGTATAAGGAGAACCTCCTTAATTCTGTCACATCCTTTCTTAACATATACATAATATATGTGGATACCTTACTAATACGCATGAAAAGTGCACTACTTTACGTTCAACGTTTGCGATAAAAGGATATAATCATCGCCAAAAAAGATCAGTTTTACTTTCGGCTAATTAGTCATCATTATATTTTTACGAGCCGAGCGCTTTGCCATTAAGCGAGGGTTTCGTTTGGCCATTCGCGCGAAAGAGAGCACTAGAAGAGAGTTGCGAGCTTTTTTCCTTCCTCTTTCCTTCATTTGGGCGCTTGAATGTAAAAAAAGGGCGAAAACACGTGTAAAACGGTGTGTTTGAGGTATACGAAAATTATTTTCAACCTGTTGATTGGCTTACTCGTTAAAGGCATGTACTTTTTTCGGCTTGTTACATCGTATAGTTCCCTGGAGATTTTTTTTGTAATCCAGAACGAACGTGAAACTATATTCTATTTTTATTTGAAATAAAATAATCTGTACAAGTTATTAACTACAAATAAGGATTAAGAACTTTAGTATTAAGGTGTTTGTAGAAGGTTGCAATTGTCAATGTATCTACTGAGTTGAAAAACCAGTAAAATATACGTGCTTTAATGTTGCAGTGAAGCAACAGGAACGTATGTGACGCGCAAGCAAAAGCGAGGGTGGTAAATGCAGTGCATGGCGGATGTTCAAGGAGTCAGAATGTCCAGAGATCACCCTCCCTCAAATCCCCATGCAGCTAAAGGTAAGACCGACAATGCACCTTTTTCATTATACTACTTATATAACGTTTTACCTTTTATTATCATTTGGGTGTAAACTTATGCCCTTTAAACGTTAAATGCTTTAGGATGCATCTAATCCAGCAATGTAAAAGGAACGATACGTTTGCACAATAATAATGATGATATAATTTAAAAATATCGATGCTGGATTAAGTAGTATGGATATAATAGGAAAATTTGCGATAAACATCAAATGATTGTCATGCATTTAATTAGGGAAATGATTGCATTTCTCGATCTTGTGTTTGTCGTTAGGTCCCGACAAATCAAATATCTCGGAGTTATTTACTCATGATAGAATAGAACGATTCGTGGGTGTACCAGCCTAGTTCAGTTAAAGTTTCTTCGCTGTGAAGTAATCGAAAAAGAAATATATTCCAGACGTGCATACATGGTGACTAGGCAAAACATTATTGGACGAGTTTTTTTGTCATTCTCCTTTTTTTCCACCTTGTTTTTTGTAATTCGATCACACGTCATGCTTTAAAGTGTTGGAAAAACAAACGGCGCGACTCACGTGACGCTTAACAATGGACTAAAAAGCGTTATGTGACATCAATAGCGTTTGTTGTTTTTCCAGCGATGGCATAACGTATACTTTTCATTGACAATTTTTTTTCTTCTCTCCCAAAAGCAAAGGCTCGTTTGCGAAAAACTGTCACACTTTTGATATTCAATAAACCTATTCAAAATAATAATTTTGATACATGATGCTTCTTTTTTTGCATCATTATCGCTAATATGCATTTCCAAATTACGTATTACATTGAAAAAAATTGCATATCAATTTAAATATCAGTTTTTTTTTCGTACTGCTGTTGCACATATAACTTTCTGAATACTTTTTCTTTCACATAAGCAATTTTAGATTAGCCACTGTATGAATTGTTTTAAGAAACTGAAGTACTGATCGATCGGCAAGAATTTTATTTTTATGCAACTCGCTTGATTATCGTATTTTCATTACCCGAACGGTTGTATATTTAGCTCCTGGATAGTTCATCTCACGCTTTAGTCACTAGCAAGCAAATCCAGTTAAAACTTATACGGGTCTTAATTTAACTGGCAGCTGTCTCGAATTCTCTTTTCAAATACTAGCAACAAAATCTGACAATTGAAGTGTGCTTTGAAGACAATGCAGATTATCCAGTATAAATTGTCCGAAAATACAAATATAAAATACACATCAAATTACTGGTTTCGCGTTTTAAGCGTACATACTCGGTTAATTTAAAAAAAAATTCATCAAAACAAACAAAGTAAACTTTAAAAGTATTGACAATTGCAATCTCGAAAAATTGAAAACACGAAATAGCAGTTTCTGAAAAAAAAAATTATTTCAATCCGTAACAGCAATTAAAAATAGATCGCCGGTAATGCGTATATGATAAATTATATTTTTAAAAAACAGAATCCACATAATTAATAAAATTCCACACAGATTGAGTTAAACATTTTGCATAACAATGCCCCGCATAAATGTTACGTAGGCGTTATTACATAGTTCGCGATATACAAAAGACGCAATAAACGCGCGTTTGCGTTCTAAAAATATCTTATCTGTATGCATATACATGATGCACGTATGTTCATAATAGTGGAAGGAGAGTGGCAAACATGTAACAGCGATGCACTTCCTCGGTTTTTCTTTTACACCTTACTTACACAAACATGTGGATTTACACAAGAGTTTAGCCATGACAGTGACATTTAATTCCTCATTTTCTAGTTGTGCTTTTGACGTTTAATCTAAAGAAGATTGTTTGAAGAGTCTTTATTTTCGCACATTTAAATTTTCAGATAGTTACTTATACTTCAAGGCAGCAAATTACCTATGTAACTAAAAATAAATACAATTTTACCTACGCAGAGTAGATAGTGTCGTATAACACATTACATACCTATATTTATTAGAGGTTACTTCACTCTTGTACATTTTCAGTTTCGAAACTATTATAAAGTAGCATTTAACAATCTTGAATCTTTAATTATAACGCTAATTTAGAATAAAAAATTATTTTTTGCATAAACTATACTACAGATTTAAATAGTTTATAAACATACAGTCAGTTTATACTGTAATTTTAGAAAAGCTATATGTTAATTAGCTTTATGAAAAGATTAATAATTAATGCTTATGTTGACTGTTGGTCTATCTCACTTGCTAAAAATATATTATGATAGATCAGGTTTCAGTATCATGTTTATCTTTCATATTCTGTTACCCAATAAAAATCAAATAATACAATAATTTATTTATGGGATGTTTAAAAATTCAACAGTCTAGGTATTTGAGTTTGCAGACTTTCATCATTAAATTATAATGAATGAAAAATTCAGAAATAAAAATAGCTAGCAGTTTTTACGGGTCTTTTCATAGACAAATAATAAATTTAATCTTTCAATTTTTATATATTTTTAAAACGAAATTTAGTGCATATAGCTTTTCAAAGGCCAATATTATTTTACCGTACTTTTTTCACGTTAATTTTATGCACAGTTTCCAAGTTTTTTTCTGATTGGTACATACGCTGGTCCAGCCCACTAATTACATATTTATATGTGCACGTTATGTGCCAATAATAATACTCATTAAATAGATACTCAATCCAGTACTATTTTAACCAATTATCTAATTAAGTACCAGAAAATATGAACGTGATCTAATTACCGAGAAATTAAAAAATTTAAGGTTAAAAATACGATTCAATTTTAATGACACTTGGTTTGCATCAATCGACGACTGTCGTGCGATGCAATAAAACAGTCGGA
Source organism: Megastigmus stigmatizans (assembly GCA_900490015.1). Taxonomy (NCBI): domain Eukaryota; kingdom Metazoa; phylum Arthropoda; class Insecta; order Hymenoptera; family Megastigmidae; genus Megastigmus; species Megastigmus stigmatizans. The sequence goes on along the minus strand of UELV01096178.1, from coordinate 9,707 downwards.
CAGAACCAAAAAAAGCATCTAGATAATAAACGTAGCAGATGATAAGACTAATTATTATGATAAAACGTTATGCAACTAGCTGAACTAATGCGTAGAGCACTCGACGGGATAGAAATAGCTAGAAGATAGAGCAGAAGGTCAATATTTAGCTTTTTTCTGCCTTCAAGTGGATCGGACTTAAAGAAGTCATTGATTATATTGCTGGACTCGTTGGGAAAATACTCGTAAAGTGCTTGGCCGAGTCGTTAAGCTTAGAATTCAGAAATCCTTCAAGGTGAAATTTTTCCGTGTGCGCGTGTACGTGTGCTGCTGTTTGTTGCTACTATAGGCGCTTATTAAAAATATTTTTAGCTACACTAAATACAAATTGGGTAGATTCTATGATAATATTTTTTAAAAAATAAATTCTAGTTGTTTAATTCGCTGATTGGTTAGGAGAAGAATCATCGTGCATTTTATAATATAATGCTTATTCGAATTATTATTTAACGCGGTTTGTGATTGTCGCTGGAATTCGTCTCTTTATGTTAAATTTAACGTTTTCATCCTAGCATGCTTTGCATAAATTTTGAAGTAAGCAGTTTATTTCTATTAACAATAAGATTTGTATCTTATTTCAGTAACTGTTTTAAAAGACCATTAGAAGCATTGGGAGATTCTGTTATTTAATAAATTGTTGTCTGGACTGTCTGATCTACATATTTGTATTAAATTTTAAAACTGATTGATTGTCTTTTACGATTCACTATATAATAACTCACTATATAATAGGCAGAGCATGACTGTAATTTAAATAAAAAATTAAATTAAATTATCTTGGACTTTTTAATGTTTCTATTTAACGCAAGAAAAATGGTTTTTACAGGTGTTTTTACCGAATGATCATGATCAAGTTAGCTTAATACGGATAAAAATTATTGAATCAAATATATTTTACTCCTATGATGCTTAACACGTACACAATTTTAAAAATCATTTGGCAAAATTTAGGAGATTGCTTTCCAACCATTCCATAATCTATTTCACCTGCGCACATTTCCTTCAGCGAAAGCTCCCACAAATACACTAATCCTACCAACAATAATAATACTTGATCAAGCTAAACGAACGATTTTTCTCACATATTACAATTCTCACAACGGGTCACGACAACTATAATAACAACTACTCATCCGACCCTTCGGTTCGAATATCCAGAAACTGAAAATGAGGTGGGCAGAGAAAAAGAACCCCATGAGTCCGCACTTGTGACCGAGGGTGAAAAATCTGACTGGTCTCAAAATAGCAAGCAGTGCAGTAAAAGATGCAGCAGCAGCAACCCTTCAGTGTACAGCAGCACCCCACACGCGATCGCGCTATTTGCGTGCAAGATACGCCGACTGAAGCATTACGACGATGACAAAAACAACGGCAAGCGGCATTCGAAGGTCGGCCTAATTTTAGTGGATCGCACAGCGGGGTGTTTAGCGCGGTGGTGCGCTGCTAGGTGGCGCTTGAAAGAGTCCAAACACCGTTTTGAGAGTGACTCACATTATAAAGTATAAGTACATAATATAAGACGTACAAAAACGCATACCTGCGAGACGTCTGTCGTGTGCGCGCGTGCGCATTTTTTTACTTTTAGCGCGAGTGTGTGTGTGCATTGTGTGTATAGATATTTATTATAGTTGAGCTCTGCTTCCGGAAAGGATTTATTTCGAGTCGAAGGATCTTTGTATTTATAAAGCCGGTAGAAAATAGCCGCTTGGCTAATTTTATCACCGGCGCACGCACGGCTCTCCTGTCGTGTACGCTGCATTTCACATTCTTTTGCCAGCGACGCAGGACTGCAATTATTTGCTGCAACTGATCCCATTTTGCGTTTGTGCATTTAGTCGCTGTGTCGCGGTGAGCTGTTTCTCTGTTTCTTCGACTTTCTGGGAGGAAGATAACGAATTCGTAGTGTGCCGATATGTATATATTTGGATGAGAGAATGCAATGGATGGATGATAATCGTACCGCAATGTGTACACGCCGATTGGTTGCTTACTTTTAGAAATTATCGATAAACTTTGTTATAGGCAACGTGTCGGGGAACATTTATTTTAGTTGAAGGATCTTTGAGTTTGTTATTTAGATGGAAATAGTACAGAAGCTAATTTTGTTGTCTTGTATACGTATACCGTGCAAGAGAGTGCAGACAACTCCACTTTAGAAGTAGAAAAGTATAGATTGTAATTGGATGTGTTTTTTTTTTAATCCGAATATGTGCTATTGTTGAAATGGCGTTTTTCTACTATTTAGTTTTTGTAAACGAAAAAAGATCCTGGACAATTTAAATGTTAGTATCCGCAATTAAGTGTTTGAAAGATATGTGTACAATCTGTGACTTATTAAAATATAAGACAGATTTAATTGGGCATATCGTGTTTGTTAAAATATGTATCATAAGTAAATTAATGTCTGAAAATTAAATTATTTTGTATGATAAATGTATTTTTAACCAATACTCTATATAAAAATTCATTGAAAATATAATTAATGGTTTATTAGTTATAGAAAATTAAAAATAAAATGTTTCCAAGGAAAATTATAATCAATTTTACCACGGACATATTAAAATAATTCAAGCTGAATTAAAAGTGAAAGAAAGAAATAATAATAGTCTCATGTTTTTAATTAAATATGATAAAAAAAAATGTTTTTGTTTCCTCATAATTTATAACGTCATTATTTTTCATAAAAATCCCTAGATTCAGAATACAAAGCTGCAAAATGTATATTACAAATTAAGAGGAAAAGACTCTTTGATCTCAAATAATCTTTGGTTAACAAAAAGAATCGTTATATCGTAAAAAGAGGACTGTTTTCCGAGGAAAAGCGTATAGAAATGGCGAGGTTCGAGTTGATTGAAAAATGTTTGTGCACCAACATCGGCTTTTAATTTTTCCTCGTCTTGCATATAGCAACACAGTAGTCGACGACTGCCCACTACAACCGGAAAAACTAAAATTAACACGCGCTTCCTCGCGCTACTGCCAGGATAATAATATGAATGAAATACAACGCGAAGGTCTATATACCGAGAGTGAATGAGAGCGGAGATTCGACTGTTCTTTCTTTTGTTGCCCGAGAGCTTTTCTATTCTTAAGCGATATTTATCAATGCTTTCGACATTTTTTCCCTGATGTATTTTAGCAACGCTGAAAAAATATTTGGCAGAGATTAGATTTGTGTTTGTTAAACAGTAGGAGGCTAATAATACTATCTGAGTACGCTGAATGAATTTAAATTTATATTGTTTATTTAACAAATCGTAATGTTTCTCTAGGATTATTTCACTTTATTACTAAATTCTGTATGACTATAGTATATTTAGGGGCTTTGATTGAGCCAAAAATTACGGGTTAGATTATCAAACCATTCATTAGGAAAATCAATTTATAGATCATTCACTGCTACAGTAAACATTTAATTTTCATATAAATTAATTTTTGAACCATATCCCTTTTTCAGGAACAATCAAAGCTTTTGTAAACATTTATACTATAAAGAGCTAACATTTTTTTACATATTCTTTTATCCACGAACCCATTAATATTTCACAAATAACAAATTTATCAAATGTAACATTTCTTTCAATATTTACGAATACTTCCTAAATATTTTTATCATTTAGTGCATCCTTAATGATTATAAGAAATAACGTTTTCGCGGAATATTTATATGCACGACAGAAGTCAGCCTACGCCAGCGAGTATAGTTCATTGATGCGCATTCCTTTGAGCAGCTTATTATTACGTTTTGTTTTCACAAAAAGCAAAGTAGTTTATACACTAGCGCGTATATATTTCTGATCCCCAAAAATTTGTTGTCGTTCAGTCAGTCTCTGTCGGTGCGTTTCCGTTTGACGCGTTTCGCGCAGGAAAACACGCGTAGCGGCGAGTGGAGTAGTGCCGAAATTAGGATTGTCGCATTGGCAGAGCTCCACATGAATGAAGAGGATTTTGGCGCTGATCAGCTCAGTGCGCATCGTAAAACGGACTGCTCTGCTCTGACGAGAGACAAACTTTACGCATCTCCGTAGAGATATAAGCATCTTTTTTCTTCTCGCGTGGAACAACAGGAACGTCCTGCTCGTAAAAGTCTCGGATTATTTGTGTATACCCAGTTGACGTGATTTAGGACCGACCTTTATTGTACGAAGTGTGCGCAAAAACCAAATTTCTGTTTGTTGTTCTGGACAGTTCGTAAACGAAACGAACATCATCTGTATACTATTATTTACAAAATTTTTCATTTCATATAATCAATGTTACCTATGTTATTATTTGAAGTGAATTTTATGGTTTCCTTATAAAATATTTGTAATTGCATGACCTAATGATTGTTCAAAAATAGCATTTTATACGAAAAACATTTTACGTTATTTTTTGTTATTTTCGAGCTGTATTCTTTTAGTTTATGATTTCTCTGCCATTCATCAATATTTCAATTAAATCTATTGGTTCGTTTAACAGAAAACTTTAATAGGTAGGAATTTGCTCATCAACCGGAATTTTGGAAGTCGGATTATGTTCTGCCCACTTATAACGGTAAGCCAGAGATCAAAACAAACTGATGGCGCGCCAGCAAAACCTCGGCTCGGCATCAATGAACGCACTACCTGCGTTAAAGCAGATTCGCGAGAGAAGGAGAAGGAGGGAAGGGGCTGTGGGTCTTTGTCAATTTACGTGGGTGGGAGTATATGCCGAAGGTCTCTTTGAAAAGGTTCCTTTGTGCCAAGGTTCTGTCAGCTGTGCGGGAATGCAAGCCAGCGAAATTTTGCGAAGAAGGTAAAATTCATTTCTCTCTCTCTATAGCGTTACACCCAATACAGTGCGTTACACCCAATGTCGTTGTGGTGCAGCGTGCGCTTTGGCGAATCGATCTAGGGCGCATGCGCAGTTGATGAAACGCTACATGTGCCCTTGGAACGAGCAATTCGATTCTTGAAGCTACTCTTCCCGCGCGTTTCCCCGAATCCCCAGGGTTAAAATTGGCTGCTCCTATAGCACCAAGCTCATCTTGTTTTCTGGCTATACTTGTTTGCATGTTTTAAAAGTGCCAAAGACGAGCCCGAAATATCGCACTGCCAGCCGAAATCTTGTGGGTTTTCCTGTGACGATTCTGTCTAGGGGCTTTCTCGTTGGATGTGTAATCCAGCAAATATGATTGTTTACAGCACGATCGAACAGATGCATCAAAAGGCATGTTTTGGCCTGCTCTATTACATCATTCAAACTTAATGATTTTTCAAAGAAAATTTGATCATTTCTGTACAGTGAACTACTGATTATTCAGATGCAAGTCATTGATGTCTGCGTTGATGCGTTGATGATACATTTTTCCAAAAATCAATTACAATATTGATCAGTTTAATAATGTACAATCCACTAAAAAATCTAATCAATTTTTAGACACGTTCCACTTAAAATTGGTATACATATATCGTATTACTTAAAAAAATGAAATATTAATGAAAAATAATCTTAATAAAAGTTAAGTTCAACTAAAAATGTATACCAAATTTCTTTAAAAAAATATGAAAGCTATCACATGCACGCGCATAACAAACACACGCAAAGGCACATAAACACACACAAACACACAAGCACATATGTGTGTATGTATGTATGTACACACACAGACATTTTGTTTTTTTAAAGCTACGTATTTGTTGAATTAAAGAACAAATTTTATGATAGAATACATAAAAAACTAGATCTCGAAAATTTTCATCAATATAAAGCATTCTATTGGAGAAAGCAAAAAATACTACTACAATATGCTGGGTTTTATTTTGTCCAAAAAATAACTCCTAAAAGTTTCAAGAAAATCATCCACATTTCTGGTCATCTTGTTAAACTTAAAATTTAAATTGTTTTAAAATAATATTTTTAAAACCATAAGTAATAATATTCCTTATACAGTAGATTTAGAATGACTTGCACAGAGCAGTTGACGATAATGCATCCTTTATTTATACAGGTTATAGAAAATATTTGAATACTCAGTTGTCTTTAACGATTTAGAAATACTAAAACAAAGAATTTTACTTTAATTACCATATAAGATACAGCATCGAACCTCACGAGTAGTACGATATAGCCAACATCATGACTCAGTACACCTATAATTAATGTAATTAATAACATCAATAAAGACTGATGGCATTTTAAAACTTCAATATAGTAAAATATGAAAATGAATCGATCACCTCGAGCACAAGATATCCTTAGAGGATATTCCCCTCTTTTTTCTCTAATGTGAGATGATCTGTGTTTTTTAATATATACAGACAACAACCAGCACAAAAGAATTTATAGAGCAGGTAAACCAAAGTAAAACTAAGTAAACCGAAAATTGATAAAACTATAAAATTTTAAAAATATAATCTAAAAGTGTTGTAATTAATTCGATAATTAAAAATACTATTCGAAAGTAAAGTGTTTCGGGCATGAGGCTGCATGCTTGTCCATCTTCAGTAAGATACAGACAGCTCTATCTTCGACACAAAAATGAGAAAGAGTTAATACGGTTATATATAAACTTGTAAACGTTTTTATCAATATAGTAAGTTCACAAAAAAGATTTTTTTCTTAGACTCTTGAATATATTCTTAATAACGTTAACAGAGAATCGCCGAGAATCCATTAAAGGAATAAAATTTTAGATATTCAAATGATTCAAATGCTGTTCATATGTTTTCGTTACCTTGATTAGATACATTAACTTTTTATAATATCACCTATTCCCATTGGAAAAAAGTCTCTTTCAAAATGAGCTATACGAATGAAAAAATTTAATTTATTATACTAGAATTCATAAAAATAGCCAAAAGCACCTGACAAGTGTTTTCCAAAGCTGCAATAAAAATAGTCCCTGGTGCCGATTCGTAATTGTATCATTCATGATGAAGAAGAAGCGGCAGCGTCCGTGCCATAATTAAACGTAGAGCCTTGTCCGGAGATTGAAACGAGGAAAAGAGAGAGAGAAAGAGAAGAATGATGATGAAGCGAAAGACGTCGAGGTGGGGAATGCAGGTGTAATAAAGTGTTGCAACGATGGCAGGAAGCGCGGCGACGACAACAAACAGTCCGAGTGCTCATTTGGCTCAGAATAAATCGAAGGAGCGGGGAGGTGGCCGGCCCAGACAGAAATAGATATCGGCACCGACCAACCACCAGCGGTCATGACGGAGTTAACGACTCATAAAAGACACCGTTAATTTCTCTTACCCTCTCTTTCTTTCTTTCCATCTGTATAAGCTCTCTTTCTCTCACTCGTTTCGTGTGATGCGCCTTATATCCGTGACCATTGTGAGTGCCACGAATGTGTGTGTGTAGGCAAGTATTGTATCCGTCAAGAGAATGTAAAGTGTTGTATATACGGTGAAACAGTGAGCATAAAAATAGACGGTTCGCTATTTTCTTGGATGTACTTGTGCATCCTGGTATGTGTATACTAAAGAGATGTTGGCTTAACAATTGATTCGTTACATCATTGATTGAGAGCTTTTATACACGCAATCGATTCTCTGTAATAGGAAATTGGTATGTAACTGTTATGAAGCTTTACCTGAGATACGAGTATTACATTTTTGTTAGTAGTAAGATATTTATATTTAATCTGATGGAAATTCACTTATAGTTGTTTTATTGATACGAATTCATTATGGGGCTCTTGCTATAAATCATTCATTTACCATTTTATCTGAATTCAAATGTTTTTCTCAGCTCGTATTTGCATTTTCTTGTAGAATGAAGTAATGCCGGTCTGTACTAATAGTTATTCTGTGAGTAATTATATCATGTATCCATTATTGCTGTCGATGAAAACTGTCGCTAAAATTGTGTATCGGCTTCAATCTTCTTACTAAAAAAGTCTACCCCCTACTCCTACATAACGTTAATTGGTTACCCAGGGAGAAGAACAGTATCTTTTTTTTTGTCCTCTCATGGTCTTTCTCTTTCGCAGAATGTACGACGACTATTTTTAGAGGAAGTCAGGAATAATGCCAAGGCCGACGATTGCGAAACAATCGAGTGAGAAAGCTATCTACTCTTTTATTGGCCAATAATTACTGATACCTCACGGTAATCCGCCTGTTTGTCTTTCTACCCAACTGCGCCGTGGATTTTTCTTCATTGTGCTTGAAGACGGAAACACTGACGGAATGTCAGTGTGCTGATAGCGAGACTTTTATTCTATGAAGTTGAAAAGCTATCCCGGGAAAATTGTCGTATTGCCATGGTAATACGATATTTATGAGTTACGCGACTAGTCTGTGACATCTTGTAATTGAATATTTTATATTAAAATGAATCTTTTCATGCAAAAATTAAGGACTCTAATATCCAATTTTATCTGATTTCAGAATAATAAAAAATTAACGCATGAATTTTCTCAAATTTTAACATTCATATCGAGGTTAATTTGACACTTCCTTAAATATTACAATAATATGTGCCTTTATGATACTACCTTCTGCATATTGTCATCAAAATTCATGATCAAAAGAGATTATTACCCTCTTTCGAGCGTTATAAATTAACCGTCGATTAGTACAAGCTTAACATCAACTTTGACAAGGATTTTCTACATGTTTACTGTCAGTTCTTCAGCTGTGAATTATGCCATTTGGCAGGGTGCAACGGGTAAAACCAAAACATGACATCTTTTCGCTTTTTCTTCTTAGTATTTTCTCTACACGTGCTCTCCAGTTTAAAATCATGATCTCTATTTTGCATTACATTGCGAAATAATGTTATTGTTATTTTTGTTAATTATCGTTTCGTTGTATGCTAAACCAATGGAAGCTAAACTAACTAAACATTTTGTTTTCTTAGATATTTTTTAAATATACTTTTAAGTGTTTACTTTTTCATTACTCTTTTATGGATACTCTTTTTCATTGTGTAAGAATCTTCAGTGTATTCTATTTTTATAAAGAATTTCACAAATGATTTATAATCCACATCATCAAAACATTTCTTTAGAATTTTAAAATCAAGCGAACAGACTGAAATTTTGTTGCTCCATGTATATTTAAATAAGCGTTGTTGTTATGATGCAGCTAATGATAATGTTTGATGTTTTTATGTATTCCCATCATAAAGTATTTTCGATACGATAGATATTATTTACTTAGAAATACATGGCACGCAAAAATCAAAGATAAGTGAAAATTAAACTTTTTACAATTTAAAAATAATTGTTTTAGATATTTTAAACTTACTTGATAGCCGAGATAAGATTGCACTGTACACGATAACCGCTACAATAAATTTGATACCTGTTGTCGTATTGATGATTACTGATAAAAAAAATCAACTGATAAGGCATTACCTTTGTAAAATATGCGCACATGACACATCGCCCTTATCAAAAAAGAATCTATTAATTAACCAATTTAAAAAATTAGAATGTAATCGCTTCTTTCTTAGCCAAAATCGGTCGTAAGTCACACCATTGGAGAATTCGTTCACGTTTCGTTACTCATAAATTTACGAGAGCCCTTAAAAAGTATTAAATTTAAATAAAAAATAAACATTAATGGTACACAGAGAAAAAAATTCAATTGATTCAACAATTTTTCATAGTTGAAATAGCGCAAACTCTAATATTGTCAAATTAACAACGAATCGTTGTAGAATGGAAGACGGAAAAATCATTATGTTAATAG
>UELV01096176.1:0-13975 GCA_900490015.1 Megastigmus stigmatizans | reverse complement strand
TATATATATATATATATATATATACATGTGCGAGATAGGCGATCGGTCGAACGGAAAGCGATGCTTATCGGATGAGTTTCGAGGAAGAAAGAGAGAGCGACTGCGTGTGTGTGTGTGTGCTATGCAGTCCTTTGTTCATCTCTCTCTCTCTCTCTCTCTCTCTCTCTCTCTCTCTCTCTCTCTCTCTCTCTCTCTCTCTGAACGATTGCCAGATCATCGGCAGCTTTTCAAATTTACGAGGTTTTGCGGAAGCTCCGGTTTTAGTTTTAACCACTTCCACGGTTCAGCTGGGGCTGCTAACGCGGGAATTTGCATTTTTCATCGATGCGGGTCAAAAGTGGGAGATAAAGCGAGATCGACGATATGTGCAGCGCTGCTGTTATACGGAATCGATCGTTAATCTTTCACGAATTAGTTAATCGAAAAGCGCTGTGTGCATTTCTTGATACGAATAGTATTGTTCAGGACCGCGGAGAATTGACGACTCTAATCTTTACCTGTATAGTTAGACTCTTGCGACCTTATCATTCTTGGTGTATACGAAAATTTAATATAAGCTGCTGCATAAAGAATACTTATCTGACTGGGATTCCAAACTTTGGACGTTAATTATAAAACTTGAACGAAACTAAAATAAATAAATTATTTAGATAAAAGTTCATCGAGTGCAATAGGAGTACGTATTTTATGATTTATGTGTACGTAATTAGTAAAAGGCGTCGAGGCAAACGAGCTTTGCCCTACTTATTTACTCTGCCAGAAGTTGAACGAGTGTATTGTGAGACCCTGGAGTAATTCAGAGTTCATTTGTTCAACGGCGGATGAAAAAAATTAATCTAGTTTTATCGACGGAAAAGGATAATTTTGCACAAGCATAATATCAATGACTGGATTGAAAACAGCTTCATATCGGAATATAATTAATTATGGAAATATCGCGCTAAAACATTGGACTCGTTTTGACCAGAAAGTAGGACATTGATTTATTGTTCGAAACTCTCAATCGTCAATTACATTTTATAAATACTTTATTATTCTCCGACATGTATGAACTTCAAATTTTCATAGGGCTGATTATATTTAATGAATCCCGTTGCACAAGTCCAATATAACTCTCCCAGTTTTCTGACGTTTGCTAAAAACAATAGCTGTTTGCTAATGCAATAATAGATTCAATTTCCAGTGGAGAGTGCAAATACGGACATATACATTTTCGCATTGTACTTCGCCAACTTTCAATGCATTTTTGTACCTTTATTTCAGCTAGTAATGGAATCCATAGCCATTGTTTCCGATGTTATGTGTATTTTAGTATCCATAACAAGAACGCGAAGGCAGCTACCGGTTCGATATCGTTCATCCGTCCATGTCTCACATATTGCGTTGACATTTCGGAAAAAAATCTAGCCAATTACGAGGCTTTCTGCGCGCAAATGCATTTCACGCAAAGTTTCACCGCGTGCCAGAATCGCGCGATAACGCAAACATTAGCTCATTATAATTTGAAAATCGGGAGTGGGGCCAGCAGCATCTACCATTAAATAATTTCCGGGACATTTCAAGTTTCAAAGATAGTTATTATTCCGTGGCGTTTGTTTGGCAGTCGGAATAAGTCGCGTTCGCGCGCACCACATGCGCACATATAATATGTATATACGTATATATATGGAGTTGCCACTTTGATCCCCGGAGGGTGGTTTAGTCCATTTTAATTAAATTCTCGCTTCGCGCTCGACGTAACCAACATATTCCCTTTAAAGGGTCGCACGCACACACACACACACTATACTTCTCCTCCGCGCAAATGAATATTGAATTGACCTTATATGTACGCGCTAACGACTCTTATGCCACTGGACACCACCTAATGAAATCACCTGAAATTTTCCTGGAATCTTCTCGCCCCGTACTTGCTTTCAATTTTCCAAGCAAACATTTTCCGCGAATGCGTGCGTCATAGATACATTTAATAGAAATTAGCCTGAAACACTATTATGCCTGCACCGACAGCAGTGCATCGAAATGAATTTATTATGTTTTTCTCGTTTTGTTATAACAGCTGAAGGCGTTTAATTAAAAGTTTTCAACGCATATTGTATACGTTTCCAATTGAAATCTAGTTTTATTAGTCTCGACCAGTTCTTTTGGATTGGACGGAAAATTAATTAATTTTGCTACGAGTGTGATCATCAGCTTTTCCTTATATTAGTCTATTCTGGAGTTTGAATTCAAGCGAGCCGCATGCGCTCGTATAACGTGGTTATAATTTAACGCAAGATTAAAAGCGTTTAGCCTGGAAAAAGTGTAAATAATTTAGCCAACGATTAAATAGATCATCCACTATTCGAGTGTCAATACATAATATTTATCGCTTTATTCTCGATTGCAGGTTTCAGGGGACGGCAACATGACGCATTCGAATCTGACATTCATGCCGACGCTACTGGACAACAACAAGACAATCACGTGTCGAGCCGAGAACCCGAACATCACGGGATCGGCCGTGGAAGACCCATTAAAACTGAACGTCTTTTGTGAGTATATATAGTACAACATCCTCAATTCCATTCTCACTCCGCACCTCGGGAATGAAAGTACAATGCGCGTATACTGCACGAGTGCCACTCGCGCACATCTGCATAAACAATAAGTCATTGTCGAAGTGTCCTGGAAAGTAATTAACGCAATTGTTTCTCTCCCTCTGTCTCTGTCTCTCCGAGTAGATGTTCCAATCCCGGAGTTGAAGCTCGGCGCCAACATGAATGCCCAGGACATCGAGGAAGGCGACGACGTTTACTTCGAGTGCAAGGTCAACGCAAATCCCGTGGCGTACAAAGTCCTCTGGAAGCACAACGTAAGTTCCTTCCCGCTTCTCTCTCTCTCTCTCTCTCTCTCTCTCTCTCTCTCTCTCTCTCTCTCTCTCTCTCTCTCTCCCTCTTACTCTATCTCGGAATTCATTCGAAACTTGGCTGCTGCGGAGCCTTCGTGCTCCAGCTGCCTTCCTTCTTCGCTTTAATTTTTTTTCTTCTCTCTCTCTCTCTCTCTCCCTCTCTCTGTTTCCACTCCTTTTTTCCGGGAGAAACGGAGTACTAGTGCATTCCGGTGTTCCATTTTACATAAGGAAGCACGGGAAGACGGTGGGAGGAGGGGTAGGAGGGGAGAGCACTTGGCCCGCTTTTGACGTGCGCGCACGCGAATTCCTTTGCCGATTTACGCTGGAATTTCTAGTTCTCTCTCTCCGGGCTCAGAGAGAAAGCGGAAAAGGGAATAAGAGGAAGAGAGAGAGAGAGAGAGAGAGAGAGCTAGAAGAAAGATAGCTGGAAGAGAGCAGGAGCAGCTGCAGCAGCCTCGTCTTACATATATATGTATACCTGAGGACGAGTAGAATTCATTGCGGTTGACGCAGGCGAAATAAGGAGAAAAATATTCTTCGCCCGTGCGCTGCATCGGGAATTTGATTCGTCGCAGGCAAGCGAGCATCGCCTGTACGCGCGAGGAGCTCGAGAACCGGGCGATTTGCGAAATTTCATACGAGAAACGAATGATTTCGCTTTATATAGATCTTTATACAATTCCTATATATGTCTTCCATGATGTACTACAATATTGATGTGCGACGATTGGATGTAATGACCGTTGTTTTGTTTTTGTTTTTTTTTCCGCATATAGGGCAACGTGCTGCAACACAATGCGAACAACGGCCTGATCGTGCTGCAGCAGAGTCTGGCGCTGCGCCGCGTCAATCGATCGCAGGTGGGCAACTATACCTGCATAGCGAGCAACGTCGAGGGCGACGGCTACAGTAACAGCGTCGAATTGAAGATCCAGTGTAAGTATGATGGAGCTTTGTTCGATCGGTCAGCGTCCCTAATTTCTCCTTCAAAAATAATTCTTACACCTTTCGATTTTGCTTTTGAGGCTTATCAGCTCTATCGTTTCCTACATTCCAACACCTGATCTCGTTAGATGTGAGCATTGACTGAAAAGATGCACAAATGCGAACTTATTGAACTGAAACCACAACACTGCGATATGTAAATCCCTATTCCCTCCTACACGTAATCGTATCCTTAATCTTGAATTGACCGTGACGCCTACCAAAGCAGCAGCATCCTTCTCTATTCAACCGTATAGCCTCACTCGCACAACACTTGCATGCTCTGCATCATTTTCGGCAGCAGCAAATATCCCGCGAGCAAACCTAAGCCACAAGTGCAGTGCAGTCTTGCAAACGGTACATCGAAATTGCTCCGTTAACGAGCTAAGCGCACGCTCGTCACCTTCTCGGAAGCGCTCTGCAAGCTCAGCACTTCCGCGAGAATCCATCCTCTAACCCCGTACACACACAACCCACACACGTCACACACACACACACACACACACACACACACACACCACGCACAGACACACACGATGGGACTAAAGCGTCTTGGACGCGCCGTTGTGTATTGCAGATAAGCCGATCTGCTTGCCGGATAAGAATCGCATCTACGGGGTGGTACGACACGAGGAGGCCCAGTTGATCTGTAGGGTCGAGTCCTATCCCCTGCCCACGGAGTTTCGCTGGACCTTCAACAATACCGAGGAGATGACCGACGTGCCGGAGGCTCGCTTCAAGAACGCGACTCACCAGACCGAGAGCGTACTCACTTACAAGCCAGTCAGCGAGATGGACTACGGGACTGTGCTCTGCTGGGCGCGAAACATCATCGGCCAGCAGAATAGCCCCTGCATATTCCACATCATCGCGGCAGGTGGGTCACGCGCTACTTGCAGGTTTTCTGGACTTTAACTGCCTGGTGTGTGTCTTGTCTCCGCGCCGATACCGTTTTACCAAATGCTCTTTCGCGCGGTTTGGAATAACGCCTGAAGAACTGTCTGATTACTATTGAATAGGATATGATCTTCACGCGGAGACAAGGCATTAAAAGGACACGATACGATCATTTTTCTGTTTATCACTTTGTTTGGTACGTTTTGACGAATCGATATTGGCTTTTGATAAATTATCAAATTTCAGTTACCGACAATCCTAGATTTTTCTACTCTTGCGTTGAATTAAAACATAGAAGGATCATTCCAATTCTCTGTAAGATCATGGCAATAAATTTCCAACGCTCGCAGCTACCCAAATATTTCGCTATCCCAATTGTCTAAAATCGCAATTCATCAATAGCCTGAACAACAGTTCCAGCAGCTCCTTTCCTGCAACTATTTTCCTCATTCCACTTATCCAATAACTAGCTCGAAATAGCGCCCAACTCGCTATGCAATAAACAAAAAATTATTCCACCTTTCTGCTGATAACGTTCAGCTAAAACTACGTAATGTTTCCCTTGATAACGAAGATAGCGTAGCTGCTACGCCGTGTCAGCCTTTCTGCAATAAGAGGGAGAGAGAGCGATGCAACAACCGCGCGCGCACATATCGCGTATGCCCGCGGGCGTTGCGTTTGAGACGTCGATTCGTTGCCGTGTATATAATATACACGTGCCTCCGTAGTAGCAGCAGCAACAACAGCCGCACTCGAGTAAGAGGGAGGAAGAGAGACAGAGTCGGGAAACGAGGCTCTGTAACGAGCACTTCCGCGCGTCACTTAAGAGCACGATTATTCGAGACGCGCACTTAACTCCTTATTGCTTTGTGCCAAAGTTATTATTTATTTAGATTATTTGTTTGTTGCGCCGGCGCACTTTTCGCACTATGTTGTATATATAATAGTGCATTTAGAAAATTACCGCAAGTGCTGTCACTAACGGTGATTCGTAAATTCCTGTTTTTTCAATATTTTTCTTGTACCTACGTATAGGTATTGAAATATCCAAAAAATGATATTTTATGAGAATTTTTTTATGGGCGCGAAGAGTAATTCACTTTTATGGAGGCAGTTATGCTCGTTGCAGTAGCCGTTGTTCAAAAAAAAAAAAAAAAACGATCACTAGCTAGAGCCAGCGTGTGTGAAGTAAGGGCAAAATTTACTTTTGATGGTAAACAGGAAGTTTATTTTTAAAAACACGAATTTTTAAAACGTGCCAGTTTTGAAAAAGAAAGGAGTAAAAAATATTAAGCGAAATTGTTATGTTTTTGCATTAACTTTTAAGCTAGAATAGAAATAATGATTCTATGATTTTAGTGAATTTACGTCCTTCGTGATAAACTACAAAAATAAATCTATTTATTTCTACATCAAATATTCGTAATCACAATTTACACATAATTATGTTGTGTACAGCGCGCGTCACGTATATTTAATTTAAAAAATGAATAAATTTACACAAGTCAATTAACTCTGCGCCATTTATTAAATATATGTAAACAAATTAATGATGTCTTTCGACTGTTGAATCTTGTCATGCTTCTATATAACTACATATTGACATTTCACAAAATACCCATAAAACCTTTATTGATACCCGTTTAAAAACACGTTTCTAAGAACTATAAAAGCTCGAACATATGTATTTTATTCAAGCTTTTCACGACAATCGCTTTGCCAGAACGACCCAAAGAAATGATAGAAACAAATCTGAATATACATATACGTTGAACAAATGATTCTGAACAAACGCTGATGATTCCGTCGACAGGGAAACCCGAGCCGCCCTTCAACTGCACTCTGACGAATCAGACGACGAAGTCGCTCTCGGTGGAGTGCACCGCGGGCTTCGACGGCGGTAAACCTCAACACTTCCAGCTGGAGGTATACGACCAGCACACGGGCCAGCTGCGCGCGAACGTCACCTCGTGGAACACGCCCGGCTTCAGCGTGGACAAACTCGAGCCCGGACGCGTTCTCAGGATGGCCGTCTACGCGGTCAACTCCATGGGACCCAGCGACTCGACCCTCCTCGAGGGCTTTACCCTAAAGGACGCCGAGAAACAGACTGGTAAGTCTAGTGAAACACTTTGTAAATCTAGCGGAGCACTAATTCAGAGGAGATTCAACTTTGACACGGTACTGTGAATTGGATTCGCTACTTTTCTGTACGGCGCAGTCTTACAATGTTAAAATATATTTAAAAACGCAAAATATATTTAAAATTTGTGTAAAAACGAAGAAGAGAGTCCGAGAAATGCCAGTAGCCATAATATCAAAATTTTAGAGAGCATCGCAGTAGTTAAAAAATTCAAAAGAAGAATTTTGAACTAGCGCACGGGAACGTAGGTGGGTACTAAATGTTGCAGAAACTTACATAAATCCAAGGCACTTCTGCCCGCTCGTTTCAAGCTACACACAGATAGCATTACTAAAACAAATACTGCAAGCCGTATTTATTATCTTATTATTCCCCGAACGCTCTTTCTTATCTTAACAATGTTACTAAAATTTACCTCCCGAAAATAGCTTCGTGTACTAAAGATAAAAGCTCGTACACCATGATGATCTTTAACTATTTTAATGCTGAATTCGACTAGACTGTAGACTATAAAACACTGTTGCCCAAGACCGTTGACTCTGTAATAAAAAATTTGGTGCTGCAGGGAAATATGAGGAGACGTAGAATTCGGAGAGCTAAAAAAGGAAAGGAACAGACGGAGGGACGCGAAATCACTTTTGCACCCTTCCCACCCGTCGTATAATTTACATTCCCGGGGGGATTCTCAGATGCTCTCCTATACATATATATATATATCTCGGCGCTCTCACAAAATACGGTCGGATGTATTTACCTCGAGTAAAATTTTCGGAATCTAATTATCATCTGCGAATGTCTCCCCGTGGCTGCACGTTACACACTCCAAGATTCATAAAGAGCGAAAATAATAAAATATATATCGCGAAAACGAGAAGGGAAGAGGGTGCGCGGCGGCGTAGTTTAAAAAAGAAATGATAACTCCAAAGCTCGCGTTTAATGAATATTGGCTTTCAAAGGGATTTCCTCGCGTCATCCACTTCACGTGACACTCTCCTCCCCCCTCTCGTTCGGCAACCTGCGTCGTTAATATGCAAGCGCAAGAGGTACGTTCTCCTGGAAAAATCGCGAGGCGAGACGAGAAAGAGAGAGAGAGAGCGAATATTCAAGTCGTCTCCGGACCGGTGGAGTGGTGCTTCTGCTACCGAGCGCGTCTCCTATGCCTGAAATCAAAGTTATTAAGGGGAACGTGTACCAACGAGTGGGTGGGAGTGCTCTGTAATCTGCATACGTCGAAATAAATTCGCGCTCGCATAATTTTGTCGATATTCAGAGTATGTGCACTTGGGAGAGGGGAGAATTTCGCCCCTCCCCCCTCCCCCAGGTCGCGTCGCGTCGAGTGGACGGGGACTGCTTTCGAAATTATTTATTGACCCGGATGTGGTGTTTGATCTTTAGCGAACCCTTTGGAGTCGCGCGATCGCGACGGAGTGGCTTATTTGTTCGCGGAAAAGTTTCATATTTTTCGATACTTCAACAAATATGTGTTGCGGCGGCAAACCGAGGGGAGTTTAACTTTTGCTCAGGGGACGGATAATAATCAGCAATTAACAGAGATTTTCAGATTCAATATTTGCTTACACTTGCGTACACGTATTCTATAATGTTACGATTATTTGATACGATCGAACTGGGATAAAACTGCAAACAAACGAAAATCTATGAAAATATTAGAAAGAAGCAGGACGTCGCAATAAATAAACATAGAGCAGAAGACTGCAAGGAGTACGTTTAATACTTCCATGTACTGAGAGCACAGAGGGAACAAAACAATGACTTCGGACTCTCTATAAACATTTCTCGTCAAGTATAAGGGGGTCAAATTTTCTTTTTAAATTGAACGTTTTGTTTATACTCTTATAATTATACAATGAACAAATTTCACAATCGAAACATAAATAAGGATTTGTAAGCAGATTCACAGTATCATTTTAATTTTCTATTTGAACTCTTGGTCTTCTATCAATACTGAAAACATAATTTTTGATCCATTAAAATATATTTCATACGTCACGGTCCAAGTTCGTACAAACTCTGCACTGCGGTGCACGGTAGCTATTGATTATTAGCTACCCGCATCCAAATCTTAATTTGCTCACACTGAATAAGAAAAAGAGAGCGAGTGCGAGAGGTTGAACGGACTCGGTCGCGCAGGCGGTTGGCCAAGGCAGCAGGTGAGGTAATTGAGTAATGCATGCACGAGAGTAGTGCGCGTACTGTTCACAGGAACCCCTGTGCCTTTCGAAATCACGCCTCTGCTCGGCATCCTGATCGGCGTCGTCGCCGCCCTGCTGCTCTGCACGGTGACGATACTGCTGGCGCTCAAGGTGAGGAGCGACAGGCGGGCCCAGAGGCCCGGCGATCTGCCGCTCAAGAAGGCGACGGCGCCGAGCTCCGAGGACCTCTACGACGCCGACGACCGCAATCCAGACGTCGTGCCCACTAACAAAGGTGAGCAGCTCACCCTGCACGATCGACACTTTGCTACATCGTACTTTCTGCGAAGTGAGTGACAAACCGCCGCTCTTATTGGCGCGGGCCGGCATTATTTTATCATTTTTTTGTTATCTGCACTGTCTTGTGTAAGTACACCTGTCGTGTGTCTGTGTCTGTGTCTGTGTCTGTGTCTGTGGCGCTGTTGCACTCATTCGAGATTGGAGAATTGGAAGCAGTTTTTTCTTTGCTCTTATTAACATTTTCTTTGTTGCAGAAACATTTTATTTTATGTCCAAAATGGAATTTAATAAAATCAGATTGAAAGAACTTGTTGGCACGATGGAAAATGGTTCTTCACAACTTTTCAGATCAAAAAGGATCTATTTCGCGAAATCTTTTTTTCTTCTTTCATGGTAATTAATTTTTCATCGCAATGAATTGGGTTTTGGTTTCCATCTAAGACTAGTAGTTAAATAAAATTTTACAGCTTATACAATTTCAACTAACTTAGAGTTTAAAGAAATAACGTGTTAGCGAGATAGAACCTTTTTGAACTTAAAAAGTTGAGATACAATCTTTTTGATCTAAAGGCTTTTCCAAAATGAAAAGTTGAGATGAAACCTTTTTACACTAAACCAACGAGCTGACCTACTTTGAAAAATGCTTCCATTCCTCCAAACCCAACTGTACAGGTTATCGTATTAACAAAATTACAATATACATATTGATTTTTAAATAAAAGTTGTACTTTTACATTTTATGCAAACGCTAAAAGTGTTAAAACTTGCAACGCTTTCATCAGTAATATAAACCTCAGTCTAACGTCTGACTAGTTCTGCATATTACTACTTAATTTAATATTCTGTAGACTTTACAACGATCGCTGAGTTTGATATTTCTTTGTTGATAATACATTTAATTTGATGTTATTAGAATTTAAAATATTTCTACGTATTGCTGCAATTACAATTTCTATGAATATTGAAAAATATAACATGATGTAATCAGCGAGTAATAATTGATATGTGACTATTTCCAGGCTGGTAATATCAGTTCTCCGGCACGGTGGAATATGGGCACATATGAATTTTAAGTTTGGAAAAGGGCACATCTAAATTTTAAGTGTGGAAGGGCACATCTGAAATTTCAGTTTGGAAAAGGGTCTATCTGGCGAGCATATTTTTTTCTTTCAACTTTAAAATCGGTAGGAATGACACGGAAAATTAAAATTATAAATAAATAAATAATAATAATGGTAATCTTACTATAATATTATAATAATAATGGTAATATTACTATAATATTATAATATTATTATTTATTTATTTATAATTTTAATTTTCCGTGTCATTCCTACCGACTTTAAAGTTGAAAGAAAAAAATATGCTCGCCAGATAGACCCTTTTCCAAACTGAAATTTCACATGTGCCCTTCCGCACTTAAAATTTAGATGTGCCCTCTTCGAAACTTGAATTTCAGATGGGCCCTTTTCCAAACTGAAATTTTAGATGTGCCCTTTTTCCACTGAACCGACAAGTTAACAATATTCTCGTAATTTCTCATCCAAATTAATTTTCTCAAAATCAGAATTTTTGAAAGATAAATCCTCGCGCGGTAAACGAAGCTATACCTCCGGTTGCATCATCCAATTTTTATTTCTAATGCATCATAACACCCTTAAGCCGAGAATAACAGTAAGATTTATAACCCATACTCTGAATATTATGGCATAAACTCGACGCAGTAAGTACATAAAACACGACCGCGCGCGGTGGTCTAAAAGAATAGGCGTTTTTTTGGCTCAGACCCCGAATACGCCTGGCACTCCATTGAGTTCGCCCGTGCTGTTCAGTCTTTCACTCATCCGCCGCGGCCACATTTGAAATTATGCCAACGTCGAATGCAACTCGTGAGCCGCTTCTTCCTTTCTCGCAGTAACTTAACGAGTTTGGAAGTAAGCACCATTTTTCCTTTACAGTAAATAAAATAGGACGAATTGGGTGCGAAATGTTGCACGCACATATTTCAAGTATTACAGTTAGTTTCATTAGCTACGACGTTTGCATTATACAATGGCTAATTGAATTTACAAGTGTTGAGGGGCGGAAAAAGGGAGGCGCGACGCCGAACAGGGGTTACAAACTTGGCGAATTTCCGAGCGGTTCCTGTAGCTGCCGCTGTACGGCTGGTGCGGGAGTGACAAAATCTATGCAATTTAAAATTGTTTAACAAGTATTCAAACTATGTCAATGAGAATCAACTTTCGAAAATGCAGTGCAGTCCCACAGCTGCATGCTACCTCCGAAACTTGCCGCCTCTGCGAAAATTACATGATGCGGTAAAAAGCTCGAGTTATTTACCACGCGATCTACAACTTTGATGAAGCCCGATGTGGAAACTATTTGCGTATAACTTCCAAGCGGGAAAATTCATTTTTTTTTTATTAATGAACTTATAGTGGCATAAGTTTTTTTTTTCAACAACAAGTTTATTATGAAAGAAAGGTAATTGAAAAGAACAGTTTTGTTAGACAATTTGGAGCTCTCGATGCTGAGCTATAATATTTAACATAACACGATATCATTTCACTGCTCTCATCGAGATTATAACAATTTACTTAAAAAGACTATCGTTGCAAAGTCCACAAAGTCTGCATGAACTTTGGCACTCAACAGGTACATTCCCAAGCATCGGACATTAATCCTCGCCGACTAAATAGCTCGTAATAATTTAAACCTCGCATAAATCATCGCCCACAACTGAAGCAGCTTTCTCTTTATTTTGCTAAAACGATAACCAAAACAGTTAAATATACGTAAATATAGCCACGAAAAGCATGAATGTGGGTGCTAAAAAAAGCCTCTCGATTCCCTTTCAGATTCGGACTACCAGTTGACGGGCTCGACGGCGGGGACGCCGCTGGCAGTGCAGGGCACACCGGACGGCCTCTCGATAACCTCCCTGGCCCCGAGTCAACAGGCAAAACTTCTACCGAACTACTCGCACGACTGCAATAATTATCCGACACTGCCGGTAAGTCTTCCTATGCAGCGCTCCACGGCAGCGTTCCACGGAAGCAGAGGCCTAAAGTGGATGCGCGCATCGATCGGCCCTTTTCTCCATATCCTGCTTCCATTCTCGCATACTCACACGCACGGCTTCGTTCCATCCTAGCGGCCCACAAGTACAGACGCGCCGAACCCCCTATCCCCCTATATATGCACCTATGTCTGCTCTCCATCCTTCGCCACCGCCAACTTTCGGTTAATTAGTTCCACAACAAAGCCGCGAAACATCCTAGGCGCTCTCGCGTTTCATGCTTTAACAAATCGCGTTAATTTAGCCGGCGAAACGAGTTGGAGCACACACAGATACACACCCACACACATACCCTGCGATCGGGTGGATGGGTGTATGTGGGTAAGAAGGGGAGGGATTTCGAGAAGGCTCGCTGGATGGAGGCGTAAATGCTTGGCTCTCGGTGTATCTCCCTCTCACCGTAACGGGCAATTTTCCACCGCTTTCGTGCATACATATATTAATGTAGGAGAGCGCCAAAAATTCGAGGCCGAGGCCGGTTAATTATACGGATTATACAGCGAAAAAGTGGAGTAATTCCTTTTCTCGATTAACCTCGACGGAATCGCAGCGGGTCTCGTTCGCGGATCGACGGATCGCGGATATACTTAAACGGCCTTTGACGCACTATATATAGTTTTGCCGAGTGATTCTTGCCGTTCACCCGTCACTCGCTTTTTCAATAGAGAAACTCTCTAATCTTCGTATACGTAATTGCTGCCTGTCGCGATATATACCGGGGATTACGTCGAACCTGCACCTTTGAGCTGAATATGCGAATTTCGTTTTAAAATAACTTGAAAGATTAACGAGGGGCCGCAGCGGCCGCCGGGGCGAACTGCGCGCGAGCTCAACTTCGTTACCAGCCGTCGGTCGCTTCGTTTCGATGAAAGCTTTCTTAAATTTTGAATTTTCCCAAAGAACTGTAACTACTATAAGCCTCGACTCTCGAGGAATGTTTCTCATCACCTCCTCGAGCGCGAGAAATTAAAGAATATAATGCAATTACCCCGAGAAACACGTTGCCTCTGCTTTCATCTCTCGACGTTTCCGCGTATCTACGGTATATACAGCAGTGCAGCCGGTGCGGGCGCGCCGTAAGAGAAACATTGATCAGAGAGAATTTCTCGGAAAATACGCGAGAAAGTAGAGATAGGTATCCCGGGGGGACTCGGCCGTGTGTTAATGAAATCGGAAAGTTCCGAGGCAGAGCAGTAGAGCAGTGCTCTCTCCGAAGGTGTTCGATGCATCGACAATTATTCGCTTATTTGCCTAACCTAAAGGGTAAATACGCAAAGCCCTCGGCTTGAAATTTTAAGCTCGGATTTCGAAGCGGCTTCGCGCGCCGCGCACTTACGTATCGATTTTCGCTTAATGACGTCGGGCAAACTTAACTGCTCGAGCTGCGACGGCGACCGGCGGCTCGGTGGCTATACCCCTCCGAGCTAAGCTACGCCCGTGCTGAACTACGGCACATTTTCTTCTGCTAACTTAAGAAAGAGACTTAACAATCCACTCGCGCCCCTATATATATATATATATATAGG
>UELV01096175.1:0-11466 GCA_900490015.1 Megastigmus stigmatizans | reverse complement strand
CTTCTATACAGTGTTGAAAGTGGGCATGAGCAAACGTGCACATTTGACGTTAATGGGTTAATTTCTATCTTGCTTGATCTAATAACTCTAGCTATTAGAAATAAGTGGGATGGGAATGTAATATAAACCAAAGTTGGTTATTAGTTTTTTAGTTTTATTTTAGTTATAATTTTGAAAACCGGACTGGCGAACAGGAAGAAATTCCTCTGCTGGGTTACTTTTGTGATGTACTTATACTATTATTACTTTGTAATTTTATGCATTGTTCTCTGGTTAAATAAATAAATAAATAAATAAATAAATACATCTTATTTAGTTCATTTATACCGTAAAACTTTTACCATGTAGAAAATATTTTTTTGTTTTATCCACGATCGAAAAACTTTACAAAGAAAGTAACGCTTGACATTACGAAAATGTTATATATTCTAAAATATTACTGAAAAAAAGGTCATTAATGTTCTATACCGACATCGCAGATCCACCCAGATGTGATTCAGCAAATTTTTTAAACTAAAGCAATTCCTTATTTGAAGACACATTCTAGCTGTGTGAAAACCAAAAATCGTCTGGAGATAAAGAATTGTATTTATTCAAAAATTTACTGAAACCTTTAATAAAAAGCTACAATGTGGGTATATACGTGATATACGTATGTACATTAAATAGGACTCTAACATCCCTTTAAATTAGTAATATAATCATATTTATTGAAACTACATTGATTATTACCTTTTCTCTTTCTCCTTCACAAGAGTAACATCGCAATAATGTTGATAAGCGTCTGAATGTCGATAATCCTACAAACAAACATTATGTTAAAAATAAGCTCTGCAATGTCTTATAGTCATAATTTAAAAGTTACAAAGAGGATTTCATGTACATTCATTCGTTCGGTATTAAAATATTTTTAAAGCACATATATGTACAAAGTAAATAAAAACGGATGGTCCATGTAGGACATTTTTGGTCCCAGTGAAAATGAAATCGCGTAATTTATTTTCATCTGTGGTGCACTGTAGATGTTAGATTAAAATAAATTGTGGTCGGTGTAGTACTTCTGCCATCGCCTATTTCAGTACTGAAAACGATATAAGCGAACCTTTGGATCAGGCAAAAATGTTGATTGACGTGCAGATTGACGAAATTTTTATGTACGTATCACAAATGCTTGATCGTAACAACTTAATATCGGCATAAAAACCTTTGTGAAACGTTGATAGGAAGTTTTATTACCTTGCGATAACGATACACAAACAGTGCACATGTAACTTTGAAAACAAAATAGTGAAAGTTTAATAAAAAAAGGTTCGATTTATTGGTCTGATGCCCATCGGTAGTAACCTTTTTTCTAGGTTTACGTGACCCGTTCTTTGAACGTTTCCGCAACATGTTAAAAAAACTCTATATTTCATATATCTGCTTGTAACGTTTCAAAAACTTTTCATAAACGGACCCTAGAACCGAATCAGAAAGTTTCACCCTTTCATCACATGTTGCTGTTGCAGCGTTCTGGCAACGTTCAAGCTTACATGACTTTGTTGCAAGTGCAACGTTATTGCAACGTTATAGGAACGTTCCATGCTATCTGGGTATTTACTCACAATTAATTGACGAAATCGAATAGCTTTTATCGATGGAATCATGTATTCCATCATTCCTGAAAGGTTTCCATCTATAATGTGGACTGTAAAATAAGGGCTTGTGTTAAAAGCAAACATTTGTGCATATTTTCAGCAACAAATTTCTCATTTTACCTGAAGCTTTGAATTTATTAATTTTTATTTTATGCTTATTCATTTTAACATCGTAATCGTATTCCATTTTGATTTCTTTCAGTACAATTGTTTGAGGGCGGTCGGCGAAAATCACTTGCATTGTACAATTTTCATCTGGGCATTCTGTAACAACTACCATCACACCGTTCAAAAAATAGCAATAATATTAGCAGTATATTTATAAGTAAGAAGATTTTAAAAAATTGGATTAAGATTTAAGAAACTAGTAAAATCAACTCACATTGATATTGTGATGATCTAAACAACCACAAAGCATCCGTATCAAGTATGGAAAATATAAGAATAACCAGGATGAACATTGAACTCATTATCGAAAAATAGAGACTTATAGAATAACTGTATAATTATTTAAACTAATAAAGTAGTTGATGGTCAACCAGAATATCTAGAAATATACTATAATAATAATTATTTGAAATAAATATTACTGTTTAAAAAAGTGAGCTATTTTTTAGACTTCAAAAATTTAATTATGAAATCGTGTTCATAAAATGTTAACTCTCAAAGTTTTAATTTTTACAACAACTCAGGGGATATTATTCATAGATATTATTATAGTCACCTTCAAAGGATGCAGCATTTTATACGGTGTGATATCATACAAATTTTCAAACGCATTGATGTCTCCTTTAATGTTAGATCTATCAGAAAAGTACCCTTTGAAAAACTCATACTAAAACCGAATTAAAAAGTGTTGCATGTACAATATATTTGATATATAAATATTATTTTTAAACGTTATTTTTTTAATTCTAAAAGTGTAATTGTTTTTGTAACTTCGTGACTCATAATTTTTGAAATTAAACAACTGATTCAACTATGCGCTATTAACTATTTTATCTAACACTATTATGTAACGTAATATATTTTTATTTCAGTCTCATTTATTTCAAGCACGTTATTTCTAAACTATTCTGATCAATATCAAATAGCTTAAAATTTCAAGTATAATTACACATATAAGTATTCTTATATTTATTGTTCTTCACTATTATATTCAGCAGCATGATACCAAGAATATTTTTAACTCATATTTTTATTTCTATAATTTATTTCAAATCATTTGTATTATGCTATGAGTCTACTCTAAGTAAGTGTGACTTTAAAATATTTTATTTTTTTTAATTCAATTTTCTAATTGGTTTCTCTTAAGTTCTTTTAAAACAACAACTTTCTTCAACACTTTTTCTCATCTTAAGTTTAATGGAGGTCGAAACCAGAATCTTGCACACTAGTCGTCTATTTATAAAAAAATAAAAGGATCTGAAAGTCTTGGTGCGCCATAGTCATTGCCAGTATAAGAATGTGATTATGCACTTCCACGTGGCAGCAGTGGAGCCACTTAACTTTTTCTTAATTCTTGTAACTCGGAATGCACGATAGTAATGGCGCCGAGGACGGACGTGCGCGTAATTGACGACTTATATGCTAAATTCTGGCTCCGACTTCACCTTAAAGTAATAAGGGTACTAAACTGCGATTACACTAAGGTAATTTTCGATGATTTTTCAGATTGTCAATCACCTGAAGCTTTCACAGTAGTAACCAGCTCAGGTGAAATTATTCGAGTTTACGACACCGAATTAATTTTTAAATACGATGAAGAAAGTTATAATATATTTGTATCTTTAGACTTGAGCCCTATACAAAAAATTCTTACACCGAAAAGTATTGAATTTTCAGGTATGTAAATATGTATATGTATAAATGTATCGAGTCACCATGGACGACATGGATTATTATTATGATACACACATTAAAAATTTATTTTAATCATGGGATGAGTGTTTTGCATTTTTTGTGTGAAATTTTATTGTTAAAATTAATATGTGTTTCCACAAAAACAAATTACACAAAAGACGAAACCGTTTTCAACCGCATACAAGTACAATTAAGAATGTCTTCCCATAGGTATCGAATATTACAGATCCACATTTCAGTGAGCTAAATTTTTTATCTAAAGGTATATTCTTTGCATTTACTTAAAGGAGGGTCCCTACACTGGCCCCTACTGACATTACAAAGGAAGCGTACGAAACTTGCAGTATCATTTAAAATGTAAAAAGATGATTAATTTATGAATCTCTAAAAAAAAAGTTCTTATACTTAATACATACGGAGGTATACCCGATTTTCAATCAATTTTTTTCATCTCTCCTAAATTTAATATTTTTTTATGCTGTAAGTGACGATGTAAACTTTGCACGTTTCCATCTAAAGACTTCATTTTTTTTCTGATTTCGCCGGAATCCTCCTCAAAGTTTTTTGCTAAATAAAATGAGAATTTGCAATGTCGGTAACCATCTTCAACTTATGCGTACTTAATTAAGATCAATATAAGAATCGGATAAAATATAGCAATATCATACATATTTCAATATGCTTTTCCCAAGTATTTAATCAAAGACACTTTGATCATAAACTTTACGATATGAGTTGTACCCTTGTCTTTATGATGAAGAATGATGACTCGGTTTTATTTATATGATCCTAATAAATTTTCTTAAGGTTACGTGAGATCAGAATGGGCAACAATAGATAACAAAACTAATTTAAAAATCGATTCGATAAAGAACATCCGCATTGATTATATAGAAGTAAGTTAATGCATAAGTTGAATAAAACGACTTGATCATATTTAAATTGTATCTGATCTACGATAAATTAAATATACAATATAAAATTTCATATACAGGTTCCTCTTAATAACAAGACTAGTGACTATTTATGTAACTTACAAATTTTAGACGAGTACAGCGAAAGGTATATAAATGTTTCATTAAACTTATTCAAAATTCGAAATAATTAAATATGTAAGATTTAAATATATTTATTAGGAGTGGTGTATACGCTATAATAGAGGATTTAATTTCTGAATTAATGGAATCCTGCTTGCACGCCAAACTGTGCAATCTTTGGCAAGATCATCTGACGCCACATTCAAATGCGCAATATGAAGGTGTTCAACTTTACAACGTCCAAGTAAATATATTAACAATATGTATATATTTAAGATTAATCAGTTTTGATTAAACTATTTCTAAGCATTTAATTACTATCATAACCACATTGCAGTACATATAATGTAATTTTTATTTTTTAAGCATAATATCAATGATATAGCAGATCCGGCTATTGATCATATCGTCCAAACTTACTTGAAAGAAAATTCTACATTTCCAAATATTTCCGGAACCGTAACTCCTTTAAATATCACATTAAAAATGGATCTTACTAATTGGATGATACTGTAAGAACACCATTTGAATTATTGCTTGCTATAGCGTATTTTAATGATTGTCATAATACATATATTGCGAGCTATTTAATATAAATTACTTCATTGCTTATACATTCTCTTTTTTGTATAATCCACATTAAAAATTCGCGGCAAATATTCGTTAAAATAATTATTCCATATATTCTTTTCAGAAACACGCCAAAAGTCGAAAGAGTCGGTGATGTAATTCTCGATCATGAAGGTTATTTATTCTCACTGAGTATATCGCTTAGAGTACGCCGACTAAACATTTACATTGGTAAACTGAAAGTAAGTAATTTACAACAATATAGTTATACTGCTAAGTATTTTATTTCTAATATATTTATTTATTTACGTTATAATATATACAGTATAGTATATAATGACACCATTGATTGACTCTCGGTCATATACACATCACAGTACTTGAGTGAAAATAAAAATTTACCATTTTAAATAATAAGCTCAATATCACGTAAAGTTATCAGATTCTCATATTAATCTCGATTACCATATTAAATTTTGCTGTTGCTTTAATCCCTTCTGAATGGGCGCCATCAGAAATGTACTTATAGTTACTTTATCGAGGGACTTAGATAAACTGAAGTATTTAGCTTATATTATTTATATCTATTTAATTAGCTAAAATGTAAACTATTATTTTTAACATTCTTTGTATTCAAAACATTAACTTTCTGTTATAAAAAATGAAAATAAGGAGGTATAATACCATCGTAAAATGTAAGAAGGTACAAATATAATGTCAATAGGGATTAGCTACACTGATCTAAGCATAAAGAATCTATCAAATCTTTCAATTTAAAAAAAATCCATTTTCAAAATTTTTGCTATTCATTGTATGGTAAAATATTCACGTTTTCGCACATCTTCTCCAATTATTTCTAAATTTTGTTTTGTATTTGGATTTAGGCGCTCAAAATATATATTTGCGTGTAATTTTTCAGCTATCCAAGCTGTGCGAATCGTCTTGGATGCAAATTGTGTGTGGCCTAATATCGTTTGCAAGTCGTGTAACAGCATACGTCGATAGAATTTCTTTCCGTGCTAAGGTATCTGTGGATTATCATCAGAAGCCTTGTAAAGCATCGCTGGATGATCTTGACCTTTATGATTTCGGGAATATTAAGTTAATAACACCCGATTTTCCGGGAGAATTTCAATACCAGAATGAATCAAGTTCCTTTATGAATCAGTATATCATTTTTGAAGCTAATTCTCTTGTAAAGACAATCGTAAGTGAGCATATGATTAAATTTGATTGTGAAAAATATAACTACGGTCCAGACAAGCATACAATATTTGAACAACTATTTGAAAGTGTCAGGTTTAATTAATATATTAACTATATTGTTAATCATTTTTCATAATCATTGCATAGAAATACAAAGAAAATATTATTCCACTGTTGTAAGAAATTATATATCTTAATGTAATGTGCCTCTATTATCTACAAAGTTTACAAATTGTAGGTAAAATACAAATGATTCATACTGTATCTGCACATTTAAATTATATATATTTTTTTTTTAATTTAGCTATTTTTTAACCGATTTAGGCCATTATTAGCTTATTTTATTGAATTACAATGTTCATATTACAAAAGAAGATAATAGTTTGTGAAATGACTTAATCTATAAACTCAGTTTACATTTTTCTAAAAATTGATACAGACATAGGCACGCAGGAATGTTCGGTGAGGATATAATCATGTCTGTATTGTATGGAGCATGCAAGCCAAAAGCTACTAGTTTATCAATGAATTTTTTGCGATAGTCATTATACAATTCGCATGGTCACAGACCATGATCAATATCTTCAGTCAGAAAGTTGCACTTATATTTAGGATCACTTGGAGCTAGTGTGCGTGCGTAAGTGTCGGCTGCTGCGCTCGCTACTGTCAATTCGTCAACTTGCACCTCGTCTCGTCGTTTTCGTTGAACTTCGTCGCAGCGGTTCATTGATAGTACCGGTGATACTTATCCGCAGGTGTCGTGCTCTCTCTCTCTCTGCTACTCGTGCCCCTCATCATTGTCGCCGTCGCTTGCTTAGTAGACTCAGCAGGTTGGCCCAGCGTTCTTCCTTCAGCTTCGCTGACGTGCCCAGGCAAGTGTCGCTCCCCCCAAAAACAAACGCGTTTTCCCCCGTTAATAAATAATAAATAATAATTTGTAATTTGTTTTTAATAAAAGAATGAAAACAAAAATTATTCTTAAGAGACCAAGGCAGGCCTCACAAATTTTCCCCTCCTAAGACGGAACACATCCGTGTGGATCGCCTGTTTATCCAAGAGTCAATCCTTGCCACAGCTAGTTGCCTCGACTCTCGCTACGACGTTACTTATCTTATGAGAGTTGAACGTCCACATCACCCGTCACCGCATTCAAACATTTCTCCTACACCACCCCATCCAACTTCACTTAGTCCATACTGCTGCTAAAATGCCCAAATAAAAATAAAAAAAATTAAGCATGCTTGGAGTAGCGCGAATACCTACTATGCCGCCTCGTCGCCGAAGTTCAGGTCTGGCGTTGGGGTACGTGCATACTTTCTCTCTCTCTTTATCTTCTCATTCTTTTGGCGCTTCTCTCCTGTCAATCTCTTATTGGCGCTCCTCTCCTCTCCACTCATCGATCCTCTCCTCCCACTCGTCGCTCCTCTCCTCTCCTTTCTATTTACCGAACACCCCCCTTAGAATTAGGTCCTTCATTTCCGGGGTCATCCCCTCCAAGCTCTCCATCAGCAAGAACGTCTTCTCCACCAACTTCAGCCGGGCTGCCAACTCCTGTGCTTCCTGGCAGGGATCCATGGAGGGCGGCGTCGTGGCTTCCATCTTTGATTCCTCTATCCATGGCTCGGCAGCCGCGGTCGGCGCGGTGATCGTGGCTGGTGCGGAGGCTAAAGCTCCAACGGTGGTGCTCGGTACTGGCGCGCGGGTGGTCGTCGTCGGTGTCGCTGATAGGGGTGGGGTCGTGGCGGCAGCTTCCCCGAAGTGATACACGATTCGTGGTGGGGGGTTCCGCGGGCGACGCAGGCGATCCTGGTAGAACGGTGGCGTCAGCATCCTCACGGCCTCTTGGTAGTGGGTGGGGGAGCTACCGCCCCTAGCTGGCTCCACCGATCTTTCGAGCTCCCATTCCTCGCGGTCGGTCGGCGTGCTCCTCGGCGCTGCGGGTGGGGGCAATGATCGCCGCTGTGATCGGCTGGACATGGCGCTGGTCACTCTGTTCCTGGACTCCCGACCGTAGGTGGCCTGGACCCACCGAAGATGCGGCTCTCGGCACCTGGGGCAGTGGGAGAGCCCCACCCCCCGTCTGCCGCAATTTTCGCAAAACACCTCGATGACCGGTTTGGGACACCGGTGTTTCGAGTGCCCCGAGCACCAGCAATTGTAGCACGAGTACGGGGACGGGTCCACCGCCGGGTCAGTCTCAATCGCCACAAGTCCTCCGAACATCATTCCGGATAGCCGAACCGGATACGTCGGCGGACGCGCGTAAAATATTGAGTCCCGTGGAGTCTTGCTTGGCGGAGGCGGACGCATCAAGGGGCCCGGGGGTGGAGGCGATAACCTCGCTGGTACTAATGGGTTCCGCGGCAATACGTAATCCTCTATCTTGAGGTGCCGATCCAGGTTGTACGCTCGTCGCTTTGTTCCATCCCAGGGGCGGAGACGCTCGTCCTCGACCCTCATCGTGGTCCAGGCGCTTTCCTGGGTCGGGTTGTCATACTTTCTTCGCCGCTGTTGATGTTGTCCGCCCAGCACACCGTCTTGAAGGCTGGCGTCGTCCGTATCTTCTTTGGCGTTTTCGGCGCGGGCTTCGCCGGCACCTCCCTCGGCGCGAGTGGTCAGCAGGTCTACCGTGTCCATGACGTTTGTTCCTTCTTTCTCTTTATTCGTCGCTCTGTCGCTCCTACTTCTTTCTACTGGTCAGTCGCTGTCACCTGAGAGAGAATAAATCGAGTCAATACGGTTCACTTTGAGGGGGGTTTGAAGTTCAGGACGGGGAGGGGGGGTTCTTTCGCCATAGTCGCTCGTGGGGGGATGAATCTTTTCAGATCCGTAATGTGTATCTTTGCACTCCGCTTATTCGAATCCGTTTCGAGTATATAAATCGTGGGTGACTGCACCTCTACAATTTTAAAAGGCCCGTCAAATTTCGGCGCTAACTTTGCGGAAAATCGTGGCGCGGCGTTTGATAGCACGTACACCCGTCACAACACTAGTTCGCTCAACCCAAACATCACTCCACGCCTTCCCTTGTTGTAGTACTTCCCTTGTTGTTCTCTGGCGTCATCGACGAACTTCGAAACCAAATTGCGCATCACGTCTAACCTCCTCATCCGGTCAGCCCAATCCTCGGGGTGCATACATACTAGTTTCTCGGCGCTTTCCACTTCTCGTCGCAAGCTTTTCACTGGGCGAAGATGTCTCCCATAGTTTAAGAAGGCCGGTGAAACTTTCTTCGCCGCTTGTGTTGCCGTATTCACCATGTGGCGGAATTCGTGCACATGTTGGTCCCAGTTTCGGTGGTCTCCTTTCACAAAGGTCGCGATCACGGTCTTCAGGATCCAATTAGTACGCTCCACCGGATTCGCTTGCGGGTAGTACGGCGGCGTGGTCACATGCCTCACCTCGTATTACTCCAACGAAGCCTTCAGGAAATTTTTGTCGAACTCCTTGCCGTTATCGGTTAGTAGGTAATCCAGCGCCTCCCATCGGAAGAATATCAGCTCTTCTAGCACTCTTGCTATCGCCTTGCCGTCCGCTGACCGCACGGGTTTCATTTCGATCCATTTCGGGAACAAGTCTTGGAAGACGATCATATACTTGTTTTGCGATTTACTCGGTAGAAATTACATGAAGTCGGCGACTACCACGGCCCACGGTCCGTGAATGAATGGTTTCGTGAAATCCGGTTGTCTTGGTCGGGCGTCTCTCATCTTCTCATTTTCTCTCTTCTTCTCTTCGTCTCTGTTCTTCTCTTCTTTCTTCTTCTCATCTTCTTTCTTCTTCTCATCTTCTTTCTTCTTCTCATCTTATTTCTTCTACTCATCTTTTTTCTTTTTCTCATCTGCTTTCCTCTCTCATCTTCTTTCTTCTTCTCGTCTTCTTTCTTCTTCTCTTCAATGTTCTTCTTCTCTCCTTCTCTCTTTTTCTCTTCTTCTCTCTTCCTCTCTCTTTCTTTCTTCTTCTCTTCTTTCGGTTTCTCTTCTCTCTTCTTCTCTTCTTTTTTCTGCCTTTCTTCCTCTTTCGGCGTCCTCGATCTCTGATGCAGCTCCTCTACGTACTTACTTCCTTTCAGCATATCTATCACTTTCGCATTGATCTGCACTTTCGTCTTTTTATCTTCTAGGTACCGCAATAGGGGGGCAAGGGACACTACTGTCCCCCCGCTTGCGCGTTTCCCCAATTCCCCAAGAAAATATGGCAGTAGAAGCACTGCGTTTGCGGGCACTCGGCTGCTCGATGCCCCGTTCTTCCACACTGGTAGCACGGCCCCATGAATCCGGCGCCCCTCGGCCTATTCGCTCTTACCTCGGCAGCCCTAGACGCGGCATTGGTCACTGGTGGTGATGGTACCACTAGCGACGCTGATGCACCTAACTACTGGCGAGGCTGTTGGTGCACGTTCGGACTCGTATTCGCTGGTTGCGGAACCATTTGCGTTGGTCGCGGCGCTAGTTGGCGGATCGGCATCTGCGGCACAGTGGCTTGGGTGGCAGCGACCTCATCGTCTTGTCACTCTATCACCGGCGCTACTCGTTCAGGCTTTTTCTTCTTGCGCTTCACCTCGCCCTTCCTTTCGATGGCGCTAACTGAGGCGTCCCTCAGCGCTGCCGTTTCCTTCACTACAAACACCTTCGCTCGCACCGGCGTAGCTGTCGGACAAGCTACTTCGGGCATATTCATCCTTTCTCGTGGCAACGGCGCAAGATACTTGTTGTCCAATTTGTAGCAACTTAAGGGGGGCTTACACCTAAAAATTTTCAAAAAATCGATTGTTTTTTTATTATCTATTCAGATAGCGAATTTCTCGTAGAATAACGTCCTGTTCCCCGTTTATCGAAATTTAATTTCGTCTTAAAGTTATAGAAGAAACAGTGAACATGTAAAATAGCAGATCTTTAAATTTTTCATCACATAATTATAATTTACATTTCTCTGTTATTTCACTTCTATATATTCTATATATGTGACTAGGTATGCATTTTATACGTGAGACATGAAAGCGCAAAAGGTATAGATGGAGGAATCCCAAAAATAAATAAATTTAATAATTATAATGGCCACTGCATCTATTTTGTATATAGTAGTATCTGTATATGTAGTTTGTGCTAAATTCGAGTTGCTGGTGCAACGAGCATGGCTATAGTGTATATTAG
>UELV01096173.1:0-14365 GCA_900490015.1 Megastigmus stigmatizans | reverse complement strand
AGAAGAAAAGGACTGTATAGCAAAGGTGTGCGCGGGTGTCGCGGTTCTTTAGACTGCGTGGGGTGTATTTTGTTATTTTTTCCTCATCGCAAACTTCGAGATTTCATTACTGGAAGTACACGTGTAGGCGTGTGGATATGAGAGTGGCTTTGAAAATATAATAATTTTACTGCCCCCGCCATCATCTACGCGGAAAAATAAAAAGGTTCACTGTCGCTCGCTGCGGCGAAAGCGTAGGCGACACACCCCATTGTGTATTACCGCGAATTTTCATTAATGATTTAACGGGAGGTGTTTTTCCCTTGCACTAATACTTGAATTAATTTTTTTTTCATATTTATGCGCGGATATTCGCGAGCTCGCGAATCGTAGCGATGCGCTATAATTATAGTTGACTAAAAACGTTGATTTTTATATTGTTAGATTTGTAATAAAGAATTTTTTCTAAAATTTAACAATATTATATATTAACAAAATTGTATAATTCTTTCCTTGCGTTTGATTTGAATCAGAAATCCTATGATAGTTGAAAAGCCAGAAATCGTGCCAGAATCACTTCTCAGTATATTTTAAATAGGACGACTTAAAATCGTTAATATCTTCGCTTCCAAGTACGTATAAATATCTTATTTTCATTTTGCTAGTTTCTCTTTATACATTTCTCGCGAAATCTTTGGCGCAAGAACTTGACTCCTGTCTGGCCAATAGGGAGGAAACACGTGCTCTCGGAACGACTACAAATTTAACGAGGTCACAAAACCAAAGACTAATTATGATCCTCAAATTATTTCTTCATTTTATATAGTTTATATCCAGCAGAAACACATGGAAATACAGAATAACGCGAACATGTAGATTTTGCTGCATAA
The DNA here is from genome assembly GCA_900490015.1 of Megastigmus stigmatizans. NCBI lineage: Eukaryota > Metazoa > Arthropoda > Insecta > Hymenoptera > Megastigmidae > Megastigmus > Megastigmus stigmatizans. The sequence continues at coordinate 13,496 of UELV01096173.1, read as the reverse complement.
TTACGGTGACAATGGCCGATTTCAATACGTAATTCCCGAACTGAATTGGGGAATAAGTAATAAGAGATTTGTTTGTCCGGCCACGACTGAAAGGATTTTGTTGATTACGTGATGAATTGGGGCCGTTTCAATGGTTATTGCTGGTAATAAAGGCTCGGAAAGTGCGTAAAGAGCCGATGGTTCAAGATGACGCTTGACAATAACGCTCCCCCTCCTCCCGGCTATACCACGAATACAAAATACTGCCAATGTAATTCAAATCGATCATTCAAATTATAAAAAACACGAAAATGCCGTGTAACCGGGAAACGATTCTTAATTTACTTTTTATTGTGTCGGGGGGATAGAAATTTTTCCCATTGTGCCGCACGAGCCGAATGGCCATAAATTTATGAATTACATCACGAAAATACAATATATAATATTATTTGAAAACTGCTGAAAACTTTATTTCCCTTTTATGATTTTAATTCAAATCGCAGCCGAGCTATATAAATGAAAATATTTGAGCTATTCTACACGTAGAACAATTGCAGTTTATTATATTTATTATTATGATTATTCGCATATAATCGTTTCATCATTCCCTCCTTAATACAAATAAATAGTTAGATGCAATTTAGTTTGATATAAACAACAAAAAAATACTGCTGCAACCGTTGATGAGTGGAATAAGAAATAAAGTGTCTATATAGCGTAAAAAAGAAAAATAGAGTGGTTCTCGAAACAATCACTATACGAATTATCCTTTTGCAAATCGTCTAAATGTCACATCATCTAAATGTCATTTGGCAAATTATAACTTTGAGATTAATTGAGGGCAATCAGTGTAATGAAGGATCGAGCGTTAAAATTCAGTCGAATGCCGAGTCGCGCGCGAGCAACAACCTTGCTATACATATATGGGCGTCGCAGCAGCGCGACTAACTCAATTCTCATCGCTCGTAAAACAATCCAGCGAAGCGCACATCCGCAATCGCATTATTTAAAGCGGATGGGGAAACGCATTACCGAGCGCCGAAGTTTTGCTGCGATCCCGAATTTTTTCCTCTCTGCGCCAATTCCCCCCTCTCTCTCTCTCTGAGTCGTCTCTCTATGTCTCCACTCACACACAAGCGTGTTTCAATTGGACTGCGCGGAAGCGGCGAGCAAGCGTTTTTGCGGAGTAGCAGCAGTAAAGGAGAGGGGGGACACGTCTCGCGACATTTGGCAGCGGCCACCGACGATGTATTTTTCCCGGCGGCGTATGTGGGAGACAAGCGCGACGCCGGCTAGTCTGCCACCCGATTCTCCCTCGCTCGCCTCCGCGTCCCGCCTCTCTGTCTGTTGTCGAGCTGCAGCGCGGAGCGCGCAAACACGCAGACACGCGCGACCGTATTATATACATACGCGAATTCCGACGCTGCGGCGGCGGCGGCGGCGGTGGCGTCGGCGTCTGGCGCGCGCCCGGCGGACAAAAATAATCAAGTCCCGAGTAATCCCGTGGCTTTCTCTGAATGGAGAGATTATTTTCGCCCGGCGTTCGCGCAGAGGAAATAAATATATGTAGAGGCTCGGTGCGCACGTTCATGTGCGCGAGGACTACGAGCTGAGAGGGGCGGATGACGAGAGCGAATGGCGGAACTTTTACGAGCGTCGAAAGCGGAGGCTGCTTTAACTTCGCCGACCGCCGCGGATTTATGTTATACCCGGGGTATGGAGGAGCTGCGCCTAGTTCGGAGGTGCAAAGCAAAGACTCGAAAAAGCTGCGGACCCTTTCCTCTCTGTTATTACCATTTTCAACGGCGCAGGCCTTTGCAGACTCTGCGTGTACGTTGTTTGCTGTGATAACTTCGCGCTCTATATGAGATATGATTGATTGATGCGGGAGCTGTTGCATTCGTTGTGTAAATAATAGCTTTGAATGATATTAGCGTCGATACTCAACGGAAGAGTAATGTCGAACTTTCGGTATAATTTGTACTACTACTTATCAAATGTTGTTTCTGTATATACGAGTAGACGATCAAATCAGATACAATATAGAAAAACAAAAGAGCTTCCATATTACAACAAGTATTGCAGCCTTTCTACATTTTTTGACAGTCTAATCGATAAGAGCACGTCGACACTTGACTACACTTGAAACAGTTAAGATTACTTCTCGGATATTTATACTCAAGCTAGTATGTAAGTAAGTTATAGATGAAGCGAGAGAGACGTGTGCATATTTGCCGTGTGGATCGAGCCGGTATAATGCCGCAAAACAACAATATATACTTAAGACATTGTACCCGTGGGTGTTAGTTAAAACTTATAGACGATGTTCGATGCGTGTAAATAATGGAGAACTGCTATACGGTCTAAAGCATACCCCAAACTTGGCTTAAATGCTCCTCGATTATTCAAGCGTACATTTTACCCATTGGAATTTTGATATATATCTATATTCATTATATACATATATAAAATGTATATGCGCGCAAGTCGCGTGTACAGTGTTTATGCAATAATCCCGAGACGCGCATCACACGCGTCAACGTTAATGCATCGCAAATTAGCTGTGCGATGCCCTGAAATATGAATGTTGAGTGAAATATATACCAAAGCAGCTATACGAGGTCCTTATTATACCTATATGTATATATATATATATATATATACGTTTCCCAAAAACATCCGACAGCGACGCGTGCGGTCTGCTGCACACTCGTATTACACCGGAAACAAGTTTTCTCGTTAAGAAAAAGAAACTCGGCGCCGTGGAGGCCGCAAGCCTCGTATTATCCCTTAAATTGTTGCGAGTCGATCCAAAGCCGCCGCGGCGCGCGGACCGAAGAATTATCCACCAAAGTGTTTTACCCACATTTTGCGCTTATGAAAAGAATAAATTCGCTGGGCGGCTCGAGCGATCGGTCGATCGAAGGATATCGCGAGAGAAACTCGACTTTCGGTGGTATATATAGAGAGCTGTAGCTCGAGGTAAGCGCGAGTTTTCTCCGAGCGTTGATTCTCAACACACGCGTGCAGTGTAGGCAGCAGTTAAAATTATCGCCGAGACCGAGCGCGTATATATAAACGTGCTTTATCGAAGTGGCATCTCTGCGGGGAAAAATCGTATCGAGCGAATCTTCTCTGACTTCCTATATATATCCGAGTCGCGCAGAGTCGCACGCGGCTTTCTTTTATCCGACTGATGCGATGCGATTCTCTCTCGATATCTGAGCGCTTTTCGGCTGCTGCACGCACTCGTGCTTTTGCCACTCTCCCACTTGTTTATACCGCCCTGCTGTGTGGGACATTTGAATAATGCATTTACCGTTTTCGAAGGGGACTCTATCCGAGACGTATCGTGAAAATTGGAATTTACACACACGTTGAGCTAAATTACTAGCTCCTATGCGTTGATGTGTATATCGGATTTAAAAACACGACGAATCGGCTGCTTTTTCATGCTCTGAAGCTCGCTACACGACTGCACTGTATAGGTCGCCCCGCTGCAGATTTATAACATCCAGTGGCGTTTCCAAGATGCGCGACCGAATGTCGAGGTGATATTTTAATAACTTTATACATGAAAATAAAAAGTTGAAATAATTATTTGATCCGATAATACTTCCGTCAACGATGATTTAGCATTACAACATACGTATAGATTGTTGCGTATGCGAGCTGCGCGAATTAACTGTTTGTTTATGATATAGTTTACAAAGTATTCATATTACTGCTCGTTGAAAAATTCTTTTCTGCAATCTTTAACAATGCAAAGTGTGTTGAAAATTCCTCTCTTTCTCTTTCTCTTCCTTTTATCTTTCTTTATAAGCAACCGGAATATCGTTAAGCTGTTTAGTCTCGATTTACAGCAATATCAGAAGCTCCGTGATGCGTCGCATTGATGTAACAGGATTCAGAACTCGTGAAAGAGAGAGCGAGAGAGAGAGAGCGGGAGATAAAGGACCGCGCGTCGTTGTCGTCGTCGTCGACGCGCGTCGGACCTCTCTGGCGGCAATATCCGATTACTTTTCCATTATTTTAATTTATTTTTCGCCCCCATGCCGAAGCGGCTCTGCACAGACGTAATTAAAAGGCATTTCTCTCCTCTTCGCGAAGCTTGGCGCGCAGCAATTTGTATCAAATCGCTAACGATGCGCGCGGCGGAAAAACAAAATCAAATAAATTGCAGGAAGCGCACCTCTCAATTTACTCGGGGCTCAACGACAACGTCTTGGCTTAGCTTTTTTTTTCTTTACAGCAGCTGTGTCGGCTCTGTCGTTTCCTCGGTGCTCCACCCCCTCCCTCTCCAGAGCGCGTCCGACCACTTCCGAGCCTTATCTACTGCGCTTATCGTGTCCCTCCTTTCTCTCTCGCTGGCACGCGTAAGAACAATGGACGAGCGTCCGCTCTTCACTGGTCTCCCCTCGCAGCTCCTCCTCGCTTTTTCATTGGGAATCGCGTCGCGATACAGCGCTTATATATATATAAGCAGCCAGCAGAGCAGTCGAAACGCGGCCAACATCTGTACGGATGTTGGCTACATATCTTGACTCGCTACTGGTCATTTCTTGCCGCTGAGCCAAGAGCTAAAGCCGCATGCTATATACACAAAGGTCTCGGCGGCTTCACGCCCCTCATTCGGCGCTTCGTTATTCAAAATTCGTCGCGCCGATGCATCACTGCGAGCAGCGCCACACGCACGTTCAGTTCGAATTTCCGACTGCTGATCGCGGGAATACAGCAGCTCGTTGACACTGCCAACTGCAAAATGTGTCGAGGAGTCCAAGGGGGCCACACTCGTGATGCGTATGTGTGCAGTCTGAGATATATATGCATTGCAGCAGGACGAATGTATTGCGGAGTAGATTTCTTAATGTATTTTTTTCAGTGGATCGGGAGTCGAGATTCTTCCTTAAACGTGCAATTGGCTCAGCATGCTTTCCTGTCTTCTGCCTACACTTCTTTCTTGGGCTATTGACTGTTGGCTCCTTATTCCTTAACTATCTCGCTATAAGTTCATTTATTTTGAGCGTATGGTACATATTTATTGATTTCATTAGATATATATATATATATAAACAGTCAGTAGCTCAAGAAAGAAGTATTCAATAAACTATTTTTAACTATTTATTCATTCACCAGTAATATTTACATTAGTAAATCCTATAAAAGTATAATAATTAAAACTAAATTTATCTTATAACTAATACACGATCAACAGTTTTAAAATATTCTTAAAGTTAACATAGTAGTTGTATTTTTCCTTTGTAAATATATTCAAATATCTTCTAGTTCTTCAGTTTAGTGTTCTGAGTTTGTACACCTATTGACCTGGCGTTAATTTATTATTGGGTAATATGGGTAATCAGTTTGTTGTATTGTATTTTGTAAAATATATGTCTCACATTCATTTCTATTATTTGCTGTGTGATTTGCTACCCTTTTGTTTTGCTCTTTAGCTTTTTAAATTATATTTTATACAGTTAACACACTTAATTTCTTCTTTATTATTACAATTTAAATCTTTATGTTTTTCTGAGCATGATGCACAACAGCTATCATCAGTACATTTTTTTTGCTCTATGCCCATATCCCTTGCACTTATAACACGTGTTTAATGTTAAATTCGTCGTATACTCTGCATCTATTTGTGCCGATGTCGAATTTTTTTACTTTTCATTATGAACATTATTATATATGTAAGTTTATTTGCAGTATAAAGATTTACAAAAATATACATTCTTTGTATAATATTTCTTTCTTTCTCTTCAATCTTTTTAAATTTTTTTTATTTATAATATTTTTATTATTATTATTTACTTTACAATTACACAAAGAGCGACTTTTGATCTACATAAAATAATAATAAATCCGAATTAAGTGACATATTATCGTTGGCTCGGTGAAAATAGGACGTATGTAAAAATTTGAGATTGGAAATGGACGTACGTATATGAAATTTTTTTTCTGATGTGTCGCAGAAAATTAAAATTATAAATAAATAATAATAATAACGGTATATTATTATAACATTATAATATTATTTGTTTACTCAATTATAATTTGAATTTTCCGTGTCTCTTCTGGTAATTTAAAATTGAAAGAAAAAAAATATTCACGCCAGGTACATCCTATTTCAAACTCCACGTACGTCCTTTTCTAAACTCTAATTACGCATACATCCTTTTTCTACAAAACCAGCTAAATGTTTTTTCATTCTCTAAATGATTTTTACGTTACCCTTACTATTTTATTCAAATATAATATAAACATACTCTCTTTTTACTGCACCGCTTGAATCATGTACATATTTAGCTTTGATCGCACAAAACCTTATTTAGTATTAAGATAACGAGCCGGTGAACATTGTCCAAGTTGGAGACAAGTCGCCGTCGACGAATCGAAACGCGCAAGCCTCGAACACTCGAGCGTTTGCTCGACACTCGAAGAATTCCGAGCGAACATAGCAGACTCCATCGGAGCTAATTCATATCGAGAACTATCCCTAATGGATTCACTCGTGGAGCCCTTCTATTCATGGACTTTTCTATCCGCTGCACTACGCTCCATTTCCTTGCACTGGCCGAGTGTCCCCGTAGGTAAGTTGCGCTTGCCGTTGGCAACAAGTTTGCGCGGAGATTTCGCCGAGTCTTGTGTCCGCAGGCGCCGCCGCCGCGTCTCTCTCTCGTACACTAATTTTGCAATGCGAACCCGTACTGGCCAGGGCATAATAAAGACGAGTTGCCCGCGGCCTGTATCGTGTACGCGATCCACTGTACCTATATCTATATTTAGCTTTGTTGCCGTGTACGAGCGGGACTGCCAGCCGCTAAGTGCTTCTACTCGACTTTCCTTTCATACCATCTTTATATTGATTCCATTTTTGTTTTGGCTTCGAGTGCGCGAGTTTTTCAATTATTTTTCTTTCGTAACTTTTGTATCTATACGAGATAAACGCGATAAAAGTTATCTTCTAAAAACATAATCTTTGATTGTTACAGAATTTTGTTGATGCAATAAGTATAGTCGGATGTTTATTTAGTAATATATATATATTTAGAAATAATGTTACCAGCCATCAACGTTAGATTGTTCAGTAGAGCCATACAACTTGAAGTATAAAATTACGGCTACCGTACAAGCGGCAGGAATGAACTTTTCACATAAATCCAACAAACATCCAATAGAAATAAACGAGATGCAACTCCTAATAATAAAGTATGCGCATCCATGCAATGACAAATCTTTGGACACGATCTTCTAATTTAGCGTGCACCTAATGTACAGTTGTCTATAAACAGCTAGGCTATTGAAATAAAAAGAGAATGCTATTTAGCCGAGAACTTTTAACGCCGCAGAAACTCGAAAATCCCGAAGTGAAAATCAATAATAGGAAAAGAAAGAAGAAAAGTGCGCGGCGAGGGCATATATAATAGTCGGTGGTGCGTTAGCCCTCGAGTGGGTTTGAACAGCGTCGCTGTAGCTAAAAGGTGCGCAAATGCGTATAAGGCGCGCATAAGCGGGCGGCCGAGTGAGTGAGTGCGGCTGGCGCATACATAAGCTGGGAGCGAGCAAGAGAACGGCAAGTAGTGGAGATCAACGACCTTGCGGACCGATCCAGGTCAACTCCTTGAGCCGTTGGCGCGCCTCGATTGCGTGGCTCTCTGCACTTTCCACGCGCGATTCCGTGTGTGTGTGTGTGTATGTGTGTGTATGTGTGCGGCTTTGGTATAAGGATGCCGCAGAGCCATTGGCAAAACTCTCGAGCCCAGACCCCCCCGACTACGTTAAAAATTTCGACGTTAACGCAGAGGCACACGGAAGTTGGTGCGGTTGCCGCGAGCAAAACAACTGTCGAATTTCTTTCAAAGTCTACATATACGACGGCCCTTTTGTTCCTCCGAGTTATTGCGAATATTATACGGTGAGGTTCGCTCTGCGGGCTGAACGTTGCTTATTGCCGCGATATATTGTTTTCATCCTCCATAGCCGGAGCTATATGTTCGGTGTTGTTTTCCAGGAAATGGGCGACTTACCATTCGTTGACCTTATCTACTTGCTCTCACAACTTATCACGCCTCGTTGGTATACTGCACCTCCTATACACATGCATGAATAATAAATTGTATAATCTTTTAATTTACAATATATAATTAGCTTGACCTCGAGATCGCACAGCTAAATTTAATCCTCAATGAAACGCATTTTATTTCTCCATATTTGCATTAATCGTGCATATATAAATAATAAAGGTCTCTTTTATTATCCAGCTCATTCTGTCACCAACTTTTTCCGCGTATAAAAATCCATTTAATTTATTATAGTATCTGATTGTAAAAAATCGCTGGTACAAATGCATAAAGGTTATTTATAGCGAGTGGATAAAATATATATACGCGTCGTTTTGGCGCGCATGCAAAAGCCCCCTCATATGGAAATGCGAGTGTAGAGTGAGAGAGAGAGAGAGAGAGTGCAATGTTCACGCGCGTATTTACAAGTACAGGTTCATTCATCTCCTTCAGCCGCTGCGCAGAGAAGTCTTGCATTACTTGAGCCTGGAAAAGTGCCCACTTAACTGTGCCTAGCGCCTAGTAGTACTGTGTAAAAAAGTTTTAAAACGTGTCAGTGCTGCTGCTCTCTCGTGGCGACGTATAGTCCATTGTTTTAAGATTTCCTACTTTCTCGAGTATCCTAAATGCACGGTGATGACTTGACTCGGAATTCTAATAATAAACCTCATTAAAATATAAATTTTTTTTTATCCTTAAAATAAAAACGCTTATTGTAAATAGAATAATTAACGAATACATTACATGTATCATATTTTTCTTGGCTACTTTTAATTGGCCATGCACCAATAATAATAAAAAACAGGAATTCCTTAATCAATTAGCGGCACGTTATTGGTGTTTTTCATTCATTATTTAAACTGGTAGATAATTTTAATTTTATTAGCAATTAAGCCAAGGAGAGAATATGCAAAAAATGCAATACATAATAATTCATTGCAGAAATTGTATAAAAAACGCTAGGTATCCCGCGCGTACAAAGCCCAACAATAATGGTACACAGATTTAACTTTATTAAAAACCGCGCGAGCAGAAAAGGCTAATAGAGTAAAAAAAAACAAGAGGTCTGGTCTATAGGCCAAAGTATATACGCAGGTTAAATCGGGCGCGTTCCGTGCTTCATGAACTAAATAACTCTCATAATGGGCCACGCAGGCTTTATATAGAAAGGCATTCATCTGGCTAACCAAATGAAGGTCCGCGGGAGGTGTACGGGGTGCTGCAGAGGGGTTCAAGTTAATATTTAAAGGAGGGTAGGGAGCGGGGTTTCGGTGCAAGCGTCGAGCGCGCAATATTCGCTAGTGCGGCGAAAGGTGAAAAGCGTAATTAGGCGGGGCTCGATAAATCTCGCAAAAAACATACATCATAAATAATCAAGTCGTAAATAATGTAGTGTATACGGGAGTCCGCCGCCACCGCCGCGAGCTGCCACTGCAGTAGCGCCTGCACGTGTGCGCATATATAGCCGACCAGCCGCAATTCGCAGCGTTATAAAGCATATTACTGCGCGCTAGCATCGTGCAAAAACGCACGCGTATATAGGCCGTCTGAAATTTCGGGCCGCGTCCGCTACTCATATATATACGTGGTGCACACACGTGTACAGAGCACTCGATAACAGCCGCGTAAGTCTGGGGGCAAGGGCTAAATCGACTCGGAGAGCCCGCGGGCCGAATGATTGACGCCGTCATTAGGCGGCAACATCGCGCGCACGCAGCGGCCGCTATCCTTCCGTGTGCAGCTTATGTGCATGTGTGTATATATAGAGCAGACGTCGGGGCCAGTGGCGTCTGCGGCGGCGACGGCGGCGGCGGCGATCGGCTGGGCCGCTCTGATGTGCAGTATATGCGCGATCGGCCGCGTGTATACGCACTACTGCTGCTGTTGCTGCTACTGCTTTGCATCTCCCTCTGACTCAGTTGCACGCGCTCCCGACGCGTACCTGCTGTTTCCGATGTGATTAATGGCTGCGTCTCTTGCTCGAGTCTGGATCTTCTCTCTGCTGTTGCTGCTGCTGTTGCAGTCATGTTGGATGCGGATGAGCAGTGTAACGAGCGCGGGTCGATGATCGTTTTTGCACTAGTTGTGTTGATGGCTCTCTGTACTTTTATAAGGAGTAGAACCAAAGCGGGACTTGATTTACGCAAATTTCGGCGAATTAATGCTTAGTTGCCCTCTGTGTGACGCTGCTATTGATGCTCAATGCGATGAATGTAACATTTTTTGGTATCTCGTACTTTAATAATAAGATTTATACATTATTTGTTAGTAAAATACTTCAAGAAATAATTCAAAACTATAAATGTTTTGCGTAAATGTAACGAATGCAAAGACTTCTTTAATATATATATCATTTATGGAGAATATTAAATGGATATTTTTTATGTATGGGAAATATGCATCCAGAGTAGGATCAATACTTGCACCAAGTTTGGGAAAAGTATGGTCAATGTTTGGGTCTACTATATTAAGTTTATTTCAAAATATATGGCCCATATATGGACCAGATTACAACTTACAAAATTTTTGACAAAAACTACATTCATTAATTTTCATTAACTCTACATAGTATCTACAAAGCCAAGAGAAATTAATATGAGGCATGTATAGGCCACATGTTTTGAAATGAACCTAAGGCAATGAATCCGCACATTGGCCATAGCTTTCCCATAATTCGTATAAATATTGTAATATATATCTACATATATGAAACACGGTATTATTATTTCCTATAAATGACCTATATTTTGGTGATAGTCTTTGCAATAAAAATTGACCTCATAAATTATTTGTACGCGGGAAGTAGTTATTGGAGAACATAATGGACGTTTTACCTGGCAAAATTGTTTCTAGCGCTTAAACGAATCATTTATAGTGTACAGAAAAATTCAATTGCCTGGAGAATTATCATAATTCTCTTTTCTTCTCTAATGATACATAGATTACTAAATAAAGATCTATAGACAAAGTGTAACAAGCAATTCAAATAGACTAATCCTACATAAAATTGTATTACATACCTATAGTGTTCCATAAGACTTGCCCTAAACTTCTATAGTGATATTTTCAGAAATATTATGCTAATGTAAGTAGAGAACTCGATTTAAATATTTCGTTAATTAAATTCTGAAATAATTACTTCAATTTTCCTGTTCGTAATGCAAATTTCTATATATGTACTCTGCACTTGATACTAATAACATTTGAATTGGATTATCGCTTTTTTCTCGGTACAGTTGATAATAAACTATATACACAAACATATAGATTAAATATTTATAAAGGAGCACCAGGTATAATTGTTGACAATAATTTGCATGCAAATGATGATTAAAATTTTCAGCCTGGCCCCATAACGAAATCCTACTACGGTGATACATTTGCATAACACGAAACAATTCCACGAAGCTGCATGAATTTATATTCGAGTGAATTCGTGCATACCCAAAACTAAAATGCAGCATTATCGTTGCTCATAAGATTCGAAGTGGGCATTCGGATGCATTCAGACATTGTTTGCTCGATAAAACGCGGCGCATCCTTTCTCAGCTGCGCCCGTCCATTTCTCGCCCGAGCAGCGTGTACAGAAATCGGATTCTACACTGCAGCGAAAGCATAGTGAAATCGGCGTACGTGACTCGCGGAATACCTTTTGCCTCCCCAAGCCACTCTCCATCATCTGTCTTTTCGCCTCGCTCGAGCGCAGACGCGATCCCTGCAAAATCATCGGCAAAAGGAGCGAGAGAGAGAGAGAGAGAGAGAGAGAGAGAGAGAGAGATATCCACGCGTGTGCAAAACGCACAGCTGCGAGTGACTTGTTCGCGTATGCGTGTGTAACACGTCAGAACGACGCAGAAGTGCGTTACTGCAGAGAATAGGAGGAGGAGGCAAGTCGGTTCGGCCAAATCAGTGGCAGTGCTGTGTCTCCCTCGTCAATCCTTTGACGTGTTTGCCTGTCGGAGCTTCGACTCGATTCCCCATCCCCCCTGCGCCCTTCTCCACCCCCTCCTTCCTTTCCCTCTTACTCTGCACGGCGTCTAAAATGTGTTTGGCAGGTATATGCCTCTGAATCGCTTTGACGTAAGCCTCGTTGTAGTCCTTTAAAATTCAAACCAGCCACTATATATATATATATATATTGTATGCACAATAAGGCTTGGATACATAATTGCAGGATTAGATTACTATCCGAGACTTAATATAACGCTATAACGCGCGGATGATTAATATTGTGCGCACGGCGCCGGCGCTTGTTGCTCACGATCGCGACTCACTAAGAGATGATGTAATAATAAAGATAGGTCTGCGGCGCTAAATAATTAATCAGCCGCGAGTATGAGGTACTCTCGGGTAATACGATGAGTCTTTCGTAATAATTCGTATTAATCGCAAAATTGTTTTCAATATTGCCGTACATAAAATTGCAATGTATAAATTTAAAAGTGGCTCAACCACATATTGGCAGAAAACACGAAAGAAACCAACCCTAAAGTTCAACGGAACAAACTAACTGGATAGTAAGCAGACAGCATAATGAAGCGTGGATGAGCCAGTATAGGCCTCGCAAACAGCAAGCTTTCCCTTTCGCTCTCGAAGGATCGCCTCGGCACGGATCGACGGTCCATCATCCAAGGTACTCCTATTCCACGTCGCTATCCCGTATATACATGTAGAGGAGGAGAAAGGTTGTCGATCCGAAAGGGAGTAAGAGGGCCGGGAGGAGCTGATTCGCGAGATGCGCGTGTTACGCGACCGATGGCAGAGCTGCAACCGCTTTGCTATAGGAGAACGAGCCAAGGATGCCGCGAAGGCCGGACGAGCTACAAATTGGAGAATGAATAACCCCTCTGTCTACTACTGCTAATGAGATCACGAGGAACGTGAAGCTATGCATCCGCTGACGATCGAGACGATGATTAACCGTGTCTGACGATTCTTCCATGTGTTTTGTCAAGTAATTGTTCGATTAATGCAAGGCTACGTTTTTTTCTTTTTTATATACAGAATTTTCATTACACGCTCTTTACAGGAAAGCAAACCAAATTTACAGGTTCAATAAATTGATAACTTCCCATTTGCGCTTTACTTTTCGTTTCTTCACATTATGCTCAAAATAGTTTACAGACTATATATAAAAGATATGAAACTCGTGTATATAATAGGTGCACAACTTTGCTTCCGCCGATTTTTTCGAAAATTTGAGGCTTTATTCTGAAAAAGTGATTAGCTGTTTATGATTCAAAGTACTGTCCGTCACTAGCCACTACTTTTTGCCATCTTTCGGGCAATTGTCGGATACCAACTCGAAAAAACGATGCGTCTTTTGAGGCGATCCACAAATCGATCCATTCTTTGAGTTCTTCATAAGAATGGAAATGCTGCTCAGCTAGGCCATGTGCCATCGATCGGAACAAATGGTAGTGGGAAGGAGCAATGTCTGGAGAGTACGGCGGG